>JACERR010000112.1:0-96558 GCA_016760335.1 Gastrodia elata
TCACGCAGCAACGCGTGGGAGCGCTTTTCACGCTGCAGCGCGTGGGTAGCACTTTTTTGGCAGCAACACGCGGCTAAAATAGGTTCACATTTGATAGAATTCAGTCCCGTTAGGGTCCTAGGGACCTTAAAATACAAAAACCTTGGAATTTTGGTCATTTCAGCCAAAACTGGGTAGTTCTTAAGAAATTATAGGTATTTTGTAATTTCAAGAGCTCTAGCGTGCTGAATCGTGATGGAGCGCTTTTCTCGCTACAGCGCGCGGTAGAGCTTTACGCGTGGCGGAGAGCGGATAAAATAAGTTTACATTTGATATAATTCAGTCCCGCTATGGTTCAAGGGACCTTAAAATATGAAAACTGTGAAAATTTTGGCTATTCAAGCCAAAACTAGGTAGTTTTTAAGAAATTCTAGGAATTTTGCAACTTCAGGCGTTGCAGCGCGCTGGAGCGCTTTTCGCGCGAGAGCGCTTTTTCGCGCTACAGCACGCGGTAGCGCTTTTCGGGCAGTAGCGCGCGGCGAAAATAGGTTCACATTTGATATAATTCAGTCCCACTAGGGTCCTAAGGACCTTAAAATACAAAAAACCTTAAAATTTTGGCCATTTTCAGCCAAAACTGGGTAGTTTTAAAGAAATTATCGGTATTTTGTAATTTCACGCTCTCTAGGGCGCTGAATCGCGATGGAGCGCTTTTCGCGCTACAGCGTGCGGGTAGCGCTTTACGCGCGGCGGCGCACGGCTAAAATAGGTTCACATTTGATATAATTCTGTCCACTAGGGTCATAGGGACCTTAAAATATTAAAACCGTGAAATTTTGGCCATTTCAGCCAAAACTGGGCAGTTTTTAAGAAATTCAAGGCATTTTGCAATTTCAAGCGCCGCAGCGCGCTGAATCGCGCTGGCGCGCTTTTCGCGCTGCAGGAAGTGGTAGCGTCTTTCACGTGGCAGCGTGCAGTAGCGGTTTTCGCACGTAAATGCGCGGCTAAAATAATTTCACATTTGATATAATACAGTCCTACTAGGGTCCTAGGGACCTTAAAATAGCAAAATCATGAAGTTTTGGTAATTTCAGTCAAAACTAAGCAGTTTTTAAGAAATTCTTGGCATTTTGCAATTTCAGGGGCTACAACGCGCTGAATCGCGCTGGAGCGCCTTTCGCGCGGTAGCGCGCGACAATACTTTTCGCGCTGCAGAGCGCTGGAGCGGTTTTCGCTCGGTAGCGCGCGGTATGGCTTTTCGTGCGGTAGCGCGCAATAGCGCTAAAATAAGTTCACATTTGATATAATGCAGTCCCCATAAGGGTTCAAGGGACCTTAAAATAGCAAAACCATGAAGTTTTGGTCATTTCAGCCAAAACTAAGTAGCTTTTAAGAAATTCTTAACATTTTGCAATTTCAGGTGCTGCAGCGCGCTGGAGCGCTTTTCGCGCGGTAGCACTTTTCGCGCTGCAGCGCGCGTAAGCGCTTTTCGTGGGGTAGCGCGCGGCTAAAATAGGTTTACATTTGATATAATTGAGTACCACTAGGATCCTAGGAACCTTAAAATACCAAAACTGTGAAGTTTTGGCCATTTCAGCCAAAACTGAGCAGTTATTAAGAAATTCTAGGCATTTTGCAATTTCATGCGCTGCAGCGCGCTGAAGCATTTTTCGTGTTGTAGCGCTTATCACACGGGTAGCGCGTGGGAGTGCTTTTCACGCGGTAGCTCGCTGCTAAAATAGGTTCACATTTTATATAATTCAGTCCCACTATGGTCCAAGGGACCTTAAAATACAAAAATCATGAAATTTTGGCCATTTCAGCCAAAACTAGGGAGTTTTTAAGAAATTCTAGGCATTTTGTAATTTCAGGCACTCCAGCGCACTGAATCGCGCTGGAGATCTTTTCGCGCTACACTGCACAGTAGCGCTTTCATGCGACAGCGCACGGCTAAAATTGGTTCACATTTGATATAATTCAGTCCCATCTGGGTCTAAGGGACCTTAAAATACGAAAATCGAGAAATTTTGGCCATTTCAGCCAAAACTGAGCAGTTTTTAATAAATTCAAGGTATTTTGCAATTTCAGGCATCGCAGCACGCTGAATCGCGCTGGAGCTCTTTTCGCTATGAAGTACGCAGTAGCACCTTTCGCGCGACAGTGCGCAGTAGCGCTTTTCGCGCGGTAACGCACGGCTAAAATAAGTTCACATTTGATATAATTTAGTCCCACTAGGGTCCAAGGGGCCTTAAAATACCATAACCATGAAGTTTTCACCATTTCAGCTAAAACTAAGCAGTTTTTAAAAAATTATTGGCATTTTGCAATTTCAGGCGGTGTAGCCTTTGAATCGCGCTGGAGTGCTTTTCGCGTGGCAGCGCGCGGTAACACTTTCGCACTGCTGGGCGCGGTAGCTCTTTTCGCGCAACAGCTCGCAGCTAAATTAGGTTCACATTTGTTATAATTTAGTCCCACTAGGATCCTAGGAACCTTAAAATACCAAAACCATGAAGTTTTTGCCATTTCAGCCAAAATTGGACAGTTTTTAAGAAATTCTAAGCATTTTGTAATTTCAGGCGCTGCAGCGCGTTTAATCGTGTTGGAGCATTTTTCGCTCGGTAGCGCGCGGAATGGCCTTTTGCGCAGCAGCGCGCGGCTAAATTAGGTTCACATTTGATACAATTCTGTCCCACTATGGTTTTAGGAACCTTAAAATTTAAAAATCATGAAATTTTGGCTATTTTAGCCAAAACTGGCAGTTTTTAAAAAATTCAAGGCATTTTGCTATTTCAGGCGCCACAGCACGCTGAATCGTGCTGGAGCGCTTTTCGCGATGCAGTACGCGGTAGTGCCTTTCGCACGGCAGCGCGCAGTAGCTCTTTTCGCGCAGTAACGCATGGCTAAAATAAGTTTACATTTGATATAATTCAGTCCCATTAGGGTCCAAGGGACCTTAAAATACCAAAACCGTGAAGTTTTGGCCATTTCAGCTAAACCTAAGCAGTTTTTAAGAAATTATTGACATTTTACAATTTCAGGCGCTACAGCGCGCTGAATCGCGTTGGAGCGCTTTTCGCTCGGTAGCGCGCAATATGGCTTTCACGCAGCAGCGCGCGGCTAAATTAGGTTCACATTTGATATAATTCTGTCCCACTAAGGTTTTAGGGACCTTAAAATTCAAAAACTGGGAAATTTTGGTCATTTCAGCAAAAACTTAGCAGTTTTTAAGAAATACTAGGCATTTTACAATTTCAGGAGTTGCAGTGCGCTGAATCGCGCAGGAGCGCTTTTTGTGCTGGAGCCCTTTTCGCGCGGTAGCATTTTTCGCGTGGCAACACGCGGTAGCACTTTTCGCCTGGTAGCGCGCGGCTAAAATAGGTTCACATTTGATATAATTGAGTCCCACTGGGCTCCTAGGAACCTTAAAATACCAAAACTGGGAAGTTTTGGCCATTTCAGCCAAAATTGGGCAGGTTTTAAGAAATTCTAGGCATTTTGCAATTGCATGCGCTGCAGCGCGCTGAATAGCGCTAGAGCATTTTTTGCTCGGTAGCGCTTTTCGCGCGGCGGCGCGCTGTAGCGTTTTCGCGCTACAGGGTGGGGCTAAAATAGGTTTACATTTGATATAATTCAGTCCCGCTAGGGTCCTAGGGACCTTAAAATTCCAAAACCTTGAAGTTTTGGCCATTTCAGTCAAAATTGGGGAATTATTAAAATGTTCTAGGTATTTTGCAATTTCATGCATTGCAGCGCGCTGAATCGCGCTAGAGCGCTTTTCGCGCGGCAGTGCGCATTAGCGCTTTTTGCGCTGCAGCGCGCGGCTAAAATAGATTCACATTTGATATAATTCAGTCCCACTAGAGTCCTAGGGACCTCGAAATACCAAAACTATAAAGGTTTGGCCATTTCAGCCAAAACTGGGCAATTTTTAAGAAATTATAAGAATTTTGCAATTTCAGACGCTGAAGAGCGCTGTTCGCGCGGCAACACGCGGTAGCACTTTTCGCGCGGCGGTGTGCGGCTAAAATAGGTATACATTCGATATAATTCAGTTCCACTAGGGTCTAAGGGACCTTAAAATACCAAAATCGTGAAGTTTTGGACATTTCAGCCAAAACTGCGCAGTTTTTAAAGTATTCTGGGCATTTTACAATTTCAGGCGTTACAGCGCGCTGTCGTACTTTTCGCGGGTAAGCGCACGGTAGCGCTTTCCGTGCGGTAGCGCGCGGCTAAAATAGGTTCACATTTGATGTAATTGAGTCCCACTAGGGTCCTAAGGACCTCAAAATCCCAAAACCATGATGTTTTTGGCCATTTCAGCCCAAATTAAGCAGTTTTTAAGAAATTCTTGGCATTTTACAATTTCAGGCGCTACAGCGCGGTAAATCGTGCTGGAGTGCTATCCACGCAGTAGCGCTTTTCGCGTTGCAACGCGCGTTAGCGCTTTTCGCGCGGCAGTGCGCGTGAGCGGTTTTTGCGCAGTAGCGCGTGATAGCGCTTTTCGCGCTGCAGCGCACGGCTAAAATAGGTTCACATTTGATATAATTCAGTTCCGCTAAGGTCCTAGGGACCTTAAAATACCAAAACCATGAAGTTTTTGCCATTTCAGGAAAAACTGAACAGTTTTTAAGAAATTCTAGGCATTTTGCAATTTCAGGCGTTGGAGCACTTTTCGCGCAGCAGCACTTTTCGCGCGTTAGTGCGTGTTAGCGCTTTTCGCACTGCACTTCTCGGTAGCTCTTTTTGCGCGGTAGCACGCGGAATCACTTTTCATGCTCCAGTGCACGGCTAAAATAGGTTCACATTTGATATAATTCTATCCCACTAGGGTCCTAGGGACCTTAAAATACCGAAATCGTGAAATTTTGGCCATTTCAATCAAAATTGGGCAGTTTTAATAAAAATCTAGGCATTTTGCAATTTTAAGTGTTGCAGCGTGCAGAATCGCACTGGAGCGCTTTTCGCGTGGTAGCACTTTTCGCGCTCCACTTCTCAAGAGCGCTTTTCGCGCGGCATTGCGTGGTATTACTTTTCGTGCTCCAGCGTGCAGCTATAATAGGTTGACATTTTATATAATTCTGTCCCACTATTTCCCGCGGTAGCGCACGGTAGCACTTTTTGCACAGCAGTGCCTGGTAGCGCGCGGCTAAAATAGGTTCACATTTGATATAATCGAGTCCCACTAAGATCCTAGGAACCTTAAAATACCAAAACTGGGAAGTTTTAGCCATTTCAGCCAAAACTGGGCAATTTTTAAAAAATTCTAGGCATTTTGCAATTGCATGCGCTGCAGCGCGCTGAATAGCGCTAGCGCATTTTTTGTACGATAGCGCTTTTCGCGCGGCGGCGCGCGATAGCGTTTTCGCGCTGCAGGGTGCAGCTAAAATAGGTTTACATTTGATATAACTCAGCCCCGCTAGGGTCCTAGGGACCTTAAAATTCCAAAACCCTGAAGTTTTGGCCATTTCAGTCAAAACTGGGCAGTTTTTAAAAAATTCTATGTATTTTGCAATTTCATGCATTGCAGCTAGTTGAATCACGCTGGAGCGCTTTTCACGCTGCAAAATAGATTTACATTTGATATAATTTAGTCCCACTAGAGTTCTAGGGTCCTTAAAATACCAAAATCATAAAGTTTTGGCCATTTCAGCCAATACTGGGCAGTTTTTAAGAAATTCTAAAAATTTTGCAATTTCAGGCGTTGTAGCGCGATGAAGAGTGCTGTTCGCGCGGGTAGCGCTTTTTTTTGCGGTGGCGTGCTGCTAAAATAGGTATACATTCGATATAATTATATCCCACTAGGGTCTAAGGGACCTTAAAATACCAAAATCGTGATGTTTTGGACATTTCAGCCAAAACTGCACAATTTTTAAGGTATTCTGGGCATTTTACAGTTTCAGACGTTACAGCGCACTGTCGCACTTTTCGCATGGCAGCGCACGGTAGCGCTTTCCGTGTGGTAGCGCGCGGCTAAAATAGGTTCATATTTGATGTAATTCAGTCCCATTAGGGTCCTAGGGACCTTAAAATACCAAAACTGTGAAGTTTTGGTCATTTAAGCCCAAACTAAGCTATTTTTATGAAATTCTTGGCATTTTACAATTTCAGGCGCTGCAGTGCGCTGAATCGTGCTACAGTGCTATTCACGCGGTAGCGCTTTTCGTGTTGCAACGCGCGATAGTGCACGGGAGAGGTTTTTGCACGGTAGCGCGCGATAGCGCTTTTCGCGCAGCAGCGCGCGGCTAAAATAGGTTCACATTTGATATAATTCAGTTTCGCTAAGGTCCTTGGGACCTTAAAATACCAAAACCATGAAGTTTTTGTCATTTCAGTAAAAACTGGGCAGTTTTTAAGAAATTATAGGCATTTTGCAATTTCAGGCTTTGCACAGCGCTGAATCGCGCTGGAGCACTTTTCGCGCGGTAGCGCTTTTCATGCGTCAGGGTGCGAGCGCTTTTCGTGCTGCAGCGCGCGGCTAAAATAGGTTCACATTTGATTTAATTCAGTCCCACTAGGGTACTAGGGATCTTAAAATACCAAAACCCTGAAATTTTGGCCATTTCAGCCAAAACTATGTAATTTTTAAGAAATTCTAGGCATTTTGCAATTTCAGGCTCTGCAGCGCGCTGAATCACGTTGGAGCGCTATTCGCGCGGCAGTGCAAGGCTAAAATAGGTGCACATTTGATATAATTCAGTCCCACTAGGGTCCAAGGGACCTTAAAATACCAAAATCGTGAAATTTTGGCAATTTAAGCCAAAACTCGACAGTTTTTAAGAAATTCTAGGCATTTTGCAATTTCAGGCACCACAGCACGCTGAATCGCACTGGAGCGCTTTTCGCGCTGCAGGGTGCTGCTAAAATAGGTCCACATTTGATATAATTCAGTACCGCTAAGGTCCTAGGGACTTTAAAATATCAAAACCGTGAATTTTTGCTATTTCAGTCAAAACTAGGCAGTTTTTAAGAAATTTTAGGCATTTTGTAATTTCAGGAGCTGCAACGGGCTGAATCACGCTAGAGCGCTTTTTGCGCGGCAACGCGCGGTAGCGCTTTTCGCGCTCCAGGGTGCAGCTAAAATATGTTCATATTTGATATAATTCAGTCCCGCTAGGGTCCTAGGGACATTAAAATACCAAAACTGTGAAGTTTTGGCCATTTCAGTCAAAACTGAGCAGTGTTTAAGAAATTTTAGGCATTTTGCAATCTTAGGAGCTACAACGCACTGAATTGCGCTGGAGCGCTTTTCGCGCTGCATGGCGTTGCTAAAATAGGTTCACATTTAATATAATTCAGTTCCGCTGGGTCCTAAGGACCATAAAATACCAAAACTATGGAAATTTGGCCATTTCAGTCAAAACTGGGCAGTTTTTAAGAAATTATAGGCATTTTGCAATTTCAGGCGCTGTAGCGCGCAAAATCGCGCTGGAGCGCTTTTCGCGCGATAACGCCTGGCTAAAATAAGTTAACATTTGATATAATTCAATCCCACTAGGGTCCTAGGGACCTTAAAATACAAACCATGAACTTTTGGCCATTTCAGTCAAAACTCGGCAGTTTTTAAAAAGTTATAGGTATTTTGCAATTTCAAGCGCTCCAACGCGCTGAATCGCGTTGGAGGGCTTTTCGCACGGTAACGCTTTTCTCGCTGCACTTCTCGGGAGCGCTTTTGGCGCGGCAGCACGCGGTAGCACTTTTCGTGCTCCAGCGTGCGGCTATTATAGGTTCACATTTGATATAATTTTGTCCCACTATTTCGTGCGGTAGCGCACTGTAGCACTTTTTGCGCTGCAGTGCCTGGTAGCGCGCGACTAAAATAGGTTCACATTTGATATAATCGAGTCCCACTAAGATCCTAGGAACCTTAAAATACCAAAACTGTGAAGTTTTAGCCATTTCAGCAAAAACTGGGCAGTTTTTAAGAAATTCTAGGCATTTTGCAATTTCAGGCGCTGTAGCGCGCTAGAGCGCTTTTTGTGTGGCAGCGCGCGGGAGCGCATTTCACACTGCAAGGTGCGGTAGCACTTTTCGCGCGACAGCACGCGGTTAAAATAAGTTCACATTTGGTATAATTCTGTCATACTAGGATCCTAGGGACCTTAAAATACCAAAACCGTCAAATTTTGGTCATTTCTGCCAATACTAGAGAGTTTTTAAGAAATTCTAGGCATTTTGCAATTTCAGGAGCTGTAGCGCGTTGAATCGCGCTAGAGCGCTTTTCGTGCGGCAACGCGCGATAGCACTTTTCGCGCTGTAGGGCGCGGCTAAAATAGATTCACATTTGATATAATTCAGTCCCGCTAGCGTCCTAGGGACCTTAAAATACCAAAACTGTGAAATTTTAGCCATTTCAGGCAAAACTGGGCAGTTTTTAAAAAATTTTAGGCATTTTGCAATTTCAGGAGCTGTAGTGCACTGAATCGCGCTGGAGCGCTTTTCGCGCTGCAGGGCGTGGCTAAAATAGGTTCACATTTGATATAATTCAGTCCCGCTGGATCCTAGGGCCTTAAAGTACAAAACTGTGAAGTTTTGGCCATTTCAATCAAAACTGGGCAATCTTTAAGAAACTCTAGGCATTTTGCAATTTTAAGCGCTCCAGCGTGCTGAATCGCGAAGAAGCGCTTTTCACGCTGCATTTCTCGGGAGCGCTTTTCGCGCAGCAGCACGTGGTATCACTTTTCGTGCTTTAGTGCGCGGCTAAAATTGGTTCACATTTGATATAATTCTATCCCACTAGGGTCCTAGGGACCTTAAAATACCGAAATCGTGAAATTTTGGCCATTTCAGTCAAAATTGGGCAGTTTTTAAGAAAATCTAAGCATTTTGCAATTTTAAGCGTTGCAGCGTGCAGAATCGCACTGGTGCGCTTTTCGCGTGGTAGCGCTTTTCGCGCTGCACTTCTCGAGAGCACTTTTCACGCGGCATTGGGTGGTATCACTTTTCGTGCTCCAGCGTGCGGCTATAATAGGTTCATATTTGATATAATTCTGTTCCACTATGGTCCAAAGGACCTTAAAATACAAAAATCGTGAATTTTTGGCCATTTCAGCCAAAACTAAGGGGTTTTTAAGAAATTCTAAGTATTTTGTAATTTCAGGCGCTCCAGCGTGCTGAATCGCGCTGGAGCGCTTTTCGCGCAACACTGCGCGGTAGCACTTTTTACGCGGTAGCGCGCGCCTAAAATAGGTTCACATTTGATATAATTCAGTCCCACCTAGGTCCAAGGGACCTTAAAATACCAAAACCCTGAAATTTTGGCCATTCAAATCAAAACTGGGTAGTTTTTAAGATATTCTAAGCATTTTGCAATTTCAGGCGCTACAGCGCGCTAGACGCCTTTTCACGCTGGAGCGCTTTTCTCACAGTAGTGCGCGGCTAAAATAGGTTCACATTTGATATAATTCAGTCCCACTAGGGTCCAAGGGACCTTAAAATACCAAAACCGTGAAGTTTTGGCCATTTCAGCCAAAACTAAGCAGTTTTTAAGAAATTCTTGGCATTTTGTAATTTCAGGCGCTGTGGTGCGCTGAATCGTGATGGAATGCTTTTCGCGCGGCAGCGCGCGATAATGCTTTTCGCGCTGTGGAGCACAGTAGCGCTTTTTGCGCCGCAGCCCCAGCTATAATAGGTTCACATTTGATATAATTTATTCCCACTAGGGTCCTAAGGACCTTAAAATACCAAAACTGTGAAATTTCGATCATTTCAGCCAAAATTGGGCAGTTTTTAAGATATTCAAGGCATTTTGCAATTTTAGGCGCTGCAGCGCGCTGAATCGCGCTGGAGCACTTTTTGCGCGGCAGCGTGCAGTAACACTTTCGCGCTGTTTAGGGCAGTAGCTCTTTTCGTGCGGCAGCTCGCAGCTAAATTAGGTTCACATTTGATATAATTTAGTCCCACTAGGATCCTAGGAACCTTAAAATACCAAAATTGTGAAGTTTTGGCAATTTCAGCCAAAATTGGGCAGTTTTTAAGAAATTATAGGCATTTTGCAATTTCAGGCGCTGGAGCGCTTTTCGCTCGGTAGCGCACGGTATCGCTTTTCGCAAGGCAGCGCGCGGTTAAATTAGGTTTACATTTGATATAATTCTGTCCCATTAGGGTTTTAGGGACCTAAAAATTCAAAAATCGTGAAATTTTAGCCATTTCAGCCAAAGCTTGACAGTTTTTAAGAAATGCTAGGCATTTTGCAATTTCAAGAGTTCCAATGCGCTGAATCGCGCTGGAGCGCTTTTCGCGCGGTAACATTTTTCGCGCGGTAGCGCGCGGCTAAAGTAGGTCACATTTGAAATAATTCAATCCCACTATGGTCCAAGGGACCTTAAAATACCAAAATCGGAAAGTTTTGGTCATTTCAGCCAAAACTAAGCAGTTTTTTAAGAAATTCTTAACATTTTGCAATTTCAGGCCCTAGAGTGCACTGGAGCGCTTTTCACGCGGTAGCGCACGGTAGCACTTTTTGTGCTGCAGTGCGTGGTAGCGCGCGACTAAAATAGGTTCACATTTGATATAATCGAGTCCCACTAAGATCCTAGGAACCTTAAAATACTAAAATTGTGAAGTTTTAGCAATTTCAGCCAAAACTGGGCATTTTTTAAAAAATTCTAGGCATTTTGCAATTGCTTGCGCTGTAGCGCGCTGAATCGCGCTAGAGCATTTTTTTGCTCGGTAGCGCTTTTCGCGCGGCGGCGCGCGGTAGCGTTTTCGCGCTGCAGGGTGCGGCTAAAATATGTCTACATTTGATATAATTCAGTTCCGCTAGGGTCCTAGGGACCTTAAAATTCCAAAACCCTGAAGTTTTGGCCATTTCAGTCAAAACTGGGCAGTTACTAAAAATTTCTAGGTATTTTGCAATTTCATGCATTGCAGCGCGCTGAATCGCGCTGGAGCGCTTTTCGCGCGGCAGTGCGCATTAGTGCTTTTCGCGCTGCAGCGCGCGGCTAAAATAGATTTCCATTTGATATAATTCAGTCCTACTAGAGTTCTCGGGACCTTGAAATACCAAAATCATAAAGTTTTGGCCATTTCAGCCGATACTGGGCAGTTTTTAAGAAATTCTAAAAATTTTGTAATTTCAGACGCTGTAGCGCGCTGAAGAGCGCTGTTCGCGCGGCAGCACGCGGTAGTGCTTTTCCGCGGCGGCGTGCGGCTAAAATAGGTATACATTCGATATAATTCAGTCCCAGTAAGGTCTAAGGGACCTTAAAATACCAAAATGGTAAAGTTTTGGACATTTCCGCCAAAACTGCACAGTTTTTAAGGTATTCTGAGCATTTTGTAATTTCAGGCGTTACAGCGCACTGTCGCACTTTTCGCATGGCAGCGCACGGTAGCGCTTTCCATGCGGTACCGCGCGGCTAAAATAGGTTCACGTTTGATGTAATTGAGTCTCATTGGGGTCCTAGGGACCTTAAAATACCAAAACCGTGAAGTTTTGGCCATTTCAGTCCAAACTAAGCAGTTTTTAAGAAATTCTTGGCATTTTCCAATTTCAGGCGCTGCAGCACGCTGAATCGCGTAGGAGCACTATTCACATGGTAGCGCTTTTCGCGTTGCAATGCGCGTTAGCGCTTTTCGCGTGGCAATGCGCGGGAGCGGTTGTTGCGCGGTAGCGCGTGATAGTGCTTTTTGCGCTGCAGCGCGCGACTAAAATAGGTTCACATTTGATATAATTCAGTTTCGCTAAGGTCCCAGGGACCTTAAAATACCAAAACTATGAAGTTTTTGCCATTTCAGTAAAAACTCGGCAGTTTTTAAAAAATTAAAGGCATTTTGCAGTTTAAGGCGCTGCAGTGCGGTAACCCTTTTCGTGCTACAACGCGCACTAAAATAGGTTCACATTTGATATAATTCAGTCCCACTAGGGTACTAGGGACCTTAAAATACCAAAACCCTGAAATTTTGGCCATTTCAGCGAAAACTGGGCAGTTTTTAAGAAATTCTAAGCATTTTGCAATTTCAGGCTCTGCAGCGCGCTGAATCACGCTGGAGCGCTTTTTGTGCGGCGGTGCGAGGCTAAAATAGGTACACATTTGATATAATTCAATCCCACTAGGGTTCAAGGGACCTTAAAATACCAAAACCGTGAAATTTTGGCAATTTAAGCCAAAACTAGACAGTTTTGAAGAAATTCTAGGCATTTTGCAATTTCAGGCGTTGTAGCACGCTGAATCGCACTAGAGCACTTTTCGCGCTGCAGGGCGCTGCTAAAACAGTTTCACATTTGATATAATTCAGTACCGCTATGGTCCTTGGGACTTTAAAATACCAAAACCGTGAATTTTTGTCTATTTCAGTCAAAACTAGGTAATTTTTAAGAAATTTTAGGTATTTTGCAATTTCAGGAGCTGCAGGGGGCTGAATCACGCTAGAGCACTTTTCGCGCGGCAACGCGCGGTAGCACTTTTCGCGCTACAGAGCGCTGCTAAAGTAGGTTCACATTTGATATAATTCAATCCCGCTAGGGTCCTAGGGACATTGAAATACCAAAACCGTGAAGTTTTGGCCATTTCAGTCAAAATTGTGCTATTTTTAAGAAATTTTAGGCATTTTGCAATTTCAGTAGCTGCAGCGCACTGAATTGCGCTGGAGCGCTTTTCGCGCGGTAGCGCTTTTCGCGTTGCAAGGCGTGACTAAAATAGGTTCACATTTAATATAATTTAGTCCCGCTGGGTCCTAAGGACCTAAAAATACTAAAACCATGAAATTTTGGCCATTTCAATCAAAACTGGGCAATTTTTAAGAAATTATAGGCATTTTACAATTTCAGGCGCTGCAGAGCGCAGAATCGTGCTGGAGCGATTTTCGCGCGATAACGCGTGGCTAAAATAAGTTAACATTTGAGATAATTCAATCCCACTAGGGTCCTAGGGACCTTAAAATACAAAACCATGAACTTTTGGCCATTTCAGTCAAAACTCGGCAGTTTTTAAAAAATTATTAGTATTTTGCAATTTCAAGCGCTCCAACGCGCTGAATCGCGCTGGAGCGCTTTTCGTGCGGTAGCGCTTTTCGCGCTGCACTTCTCGGGAGCGCTTTTGGCGCGGCAGCACGCGATATCACTTTTCGTGCTCCAGCGCGCGGCTAAAATAGGTTCACATTTGATATAATTTTGTCCCAGTACGGTCCTCGGGACCTTAAAATACCAAAATTGTAAAATTTTGGCCATTTTAGTCAAAACTGGGCAATTTTTCAGAAATTCTAGGCATTTTGCAATTTTAGGCGCTGTAGCGCGCTTAATCGCGCTTGTGCACTTTTCGCGCTGCACTTCTCGGGAGCGCTTTTCGCGCGGCAGCACGTGGTATCACTTTTCGTGCTCCAGCGCGCGACTAAAATAAGTTCACATTTGATATAATTCTGTCCCACTAGGGTCCTAGGGACCTTAAAATACCAAAACTGTGAATTTTTTGTCAATTCATTAAAAATTGGGCAGTTTTTAAGAAATTCTAGGCATTTTTAATTTTAGGCACTGCAGCGCGCTGAATCGCGATGCAGCGGTTTTCGCACGGTAGCACTTTTCACGCTGCACTTCTCGGGAGCAATTTTCGCGTGGCAAGCGCGCGGTATCACTTTTTGTGCTCCAGCGCACGACTAAAATAGGTTCACATTTAATATAATTCTGTCCCACTAGGGTGCTAGGGACCTTAAAATACCAAAATCGTAAAATTTTGGCCATTTCAGACAAAATTGGGCAGTTTTTAAGAAATTCTAAAAATTTTGTAATTTCAGACACTGTAGCACGCTGAAGAGAGCTGTTCGCGCTGAAGCACGCGGTAGCACTATTCCGCGGTGGCATGCGGCTAAAATAGGTATACATTCGATATAATTCAGTCCCAGTAAGGTCTAAGGGACCTTAAAATACCAAAATGGTGAAGTTTTGGACATTTTTGCCAAAACTGCGCAGTTTTTAAGGTATTCTGGGCATTTTGTAATTTCAGGTGTTACAGCGCACTGTCGCACTTTTCGCATGGCAGCGCACGGTAGCGCTTTCCATGCGGTACCGCGCGGCTAAAATAGGTTCACGTTTGATGTAATTGAGTTTCATTGGGGTCCTAGGGACCTTAAAATACCAAAACCGTGAAGTTTTGGCCATTTCAGCCCAAACTAAGCAGTTTTTAAGAAATTCTTGGCATTTTACAATTTCAGGCGCTGCAGCGCGCTGAATCACGCAGGAGCGCTATTCACGCGGTAGCGCTTTTCGCGTTGCAATGCGCATTAGCGCTTTTCGCGTGGCAATGCGCGAGAGCGGTTTTTGCGCGGTAGCGCGTGATAGTGCTTTTCGCGCTGTAGCGCGCGACTAAAATATGTTCACATTTGATATAATTCTGTTTCGCTAAGGTCCTAGAGACCTTAAAATACAAAACTATGAAGTTTTTGCCATTTCAGTAAAAACTCGGCAGTTTTTAAGAAATTAAAGGCATTTTGCAATTTAAGGCGTTGCAGCGCGGTAGAGCTTTTCGTGCTACAACGCGCGCTAAAATAGGTTCACATTTGATATAATTCAGTCCCACTAGGGTACTAGGGACCTTAAAATACCAAAACCCTGAAATTTTGGCCATTTCAGCGAAAACTGGGCAGTTTTTAAGAAATTCTAGGCATTTTGCAATTTCAGGCTCTGCAGCGCGCTAAATCACGCTGGAGCGCTTTTTGCGCGGCGGTGCGAGGCTAAAATAGGTACACATTTGATATAATTCGATCCCACTATGGTTCAAGGGACCTTAAAATACCAAAACCGTGAAATTTTGGCAATTTAAGCCAAAACTAGATAGTTTTTAAGAAATTCTAGGCATTTTGCAATTTCAGGCGTTGCAGCACGCTGAATCGCACTGGAGCACTTTTCGCGCTGCAGGGCGCTGCTAAAATAGTTTCACATTTGATATATTTCAGTACCACTATGGTCCTAGGGACTTTAAAATACCAAAACCGTGAACTTTTTGTCTATTTCAGTCAAAACTAGGTAATTTTTAAGAAATTTTAGGTATTTTGCAATTTCAGGAGCTGCAGGGGCTGAATCACGCTAGAGCACTTTTCGCGTGGCAACGCGCGGTAGCGCTTTTCGCGCTGTAGAGCGCTGCTAAAATAGGTTCACATTTGATATAATTCAATCCCGCTAGGGTCCTAGGGACATTGAAATACCAAATCCGTGAAGTTTTGGCCATTTCAGTCAAAATTGTGCTGTTTTTAAAAAATTTTACGCATTTTGCAATTACAGGAGCTGCAGCGCACTGAATCGCGCTGGAGCGCTTTTCGCGCGATAGCGCTTTTCACGTTGCAAGGCGTGACTAAAATAGGTTCACATTTAATATAATTTAGTCCCGCTGGGTCCTAAGGACCTTAAAATACCAAAACCATGAAATTTTGGCCATTTCAATCAAAACTGGGCAATTTTTAAGAAATTATAGGCATTTTGCAATTTCAGGCGCTGCAGGGCACAGAATCACGCTGGAGCAATTTTTGCGCGATAACGCGTGGCTAAAATAAGTTAACATTTGAGATAATTCAATCCCACTAGGGTCCTAGGGACCTTAAAATACAAAACCATGAACTTTTGGCCATTTCAGTCAAAACTCGGCAGTTTTTAAAAAATTATTAGTATTTTGCAATTTCAAGCGCTCCAACGCGCTGAATCGCGCTGGAGCGCTTTTCGTGCGGTAGCGCTTTTCGCGCTGTACTTCTCGAGAGCGCTTTTGGCGCGGCAGCACGCGATATCACTTTTCGTGCTCCAGCGCGCGGCTAAAATAGGTTCACATTTGATATAATTTTGTCCCAGTAGGGTCCTCGGGACCTTAAAATACCAAAACTGTAAAATTTTGACCATTTTAGTCAAAACTGGGCAATTTTTAAGAAATTCTAGGCATTTTGCAATTTTAGGCGCTGTAGAGCGCTTAATTGCGTTGGAGCGCTTTTCGCGCTGCACTTCTCGGGAGCGCTTTTCGCGCGGCAGCACGTGGTATCTCTTTTCGTGCTCCAGCGCGCGACTAAAATAAGTTCACATTTGATATAATTCTGTCCCACTAGGGTCCGAGGGACCTTAAAATACCAAAACTGTGAAATTTTGGTCAATTCATTAAAAACTGGGCAGTTTTTAAGAAATTCTAGGCATTTTTAATTTTAGGCACTGCAGTGCGCTGAATCGCGCTGTAGCGGTTTTCGCACGGTAGCACTTTTCACGCTGCACTTCTCGGGAGCAATTTTTGTGTGGCAGCGCGCGGTATCACTTTTTGTGCTCCAGCGCATGACTAAAATAGGTTCACATTTAATATAATTCTGTCCCACTAGGGTGCTAGGGACCTTAAAATACCAAAACAGTGAAATTTTGGCCATTTCAGACAAAACTGGGCAGTTTTTAAGAAATTCCAGGCATTTTGCAATTTTAGGCGCTGTAGCGTGCTGAATAGTGCTAGAGCGCTTTTCGCGCGGTAGCACTTTTCGCGCAGTACCGCACGACTAAAATAGGTTCACATTTGATATAATTATATCCCACTAGGGTCCTAAGGACCTTAAAATTCGAAAACTGTTAAATTTCGGCCATTTCAGCCAAATCTGGGCAGCTTTTCGCACGGCAGCGCGCGCGAGCGCTTTTTGGGCTGTAGCGCCCAGGAGCGGTTTTTGCGCTGCAGCGCATGGTAGCGCTTTTTTGCGCAGTAGCGTGCGGGAGCGCTTTTCGCGTGACAGCGCACAGTAGCACTTTTTGCGCGGCGACGCGCGGCTAAAATAGGTTCACATTTGATATAATTCAGTCCCACTAGGGTCCTAGGGACCTTAAAATCCCAAAACCCTGAAGTTTTAGCCATTTCAGCCAAAACTAAGCAATTTTTAAGATATTATTGGCATTTTGCAAATTCAGGCGCTGCAGCGCGCTGAATCGCGCTGGAGCGCATTTTCGAGCAGCAGCACCCGGTAGTGCTTTTCGCGCTGTGGCGTGCGATAGCGCTTTTCGCACTACAGGGCGCGGCTAAAATAGGTTCACGTTTGATATAATTCAGTCCCGCTAGGGTCCTAGGTATCTTAAAATACCAAAATCGTGAAGTTTTGGCCATTTTAGTCAAAACTGGGCAGTTTTTAAGAAATTTTAGGCATTTTGCAATTGTAGGCGCTGCAGCGCGCTGACTCGCACTGGAGCGCTTTTAGCGCGGCAGTGCTTTTCGCGCTGTAGAGCTGGGGAGCGCTTTTCGAGCAGTAGCGCACGACTAAAATAGGTTCACATTTGATATAATTCTATCCCACTATGGTTCTATGGATCTTAAAATACCAAAACCATGAAATTTTGGCCATTTCAGTCAAAACTGGGCAGTTTTTAAGGAATTCTAGGCATTTTGCATTATTAGGCACTGCAGCGCGCGGTAGCGCTTTTCGCGCTGCAGAGTTCGGTAGCGCTTTTCGCGCAGCACCACGCAGCTAAAATAGGTCACATTTGATATAATTCTGTCCCACTAGGGTCCTAAGGACCTTAAAATTTCAAAATCGTAAAATTTTGGCCTTTTCAACCAAAATTGGTTTGTTTTTAAGAAATTATAGGCATTTTGCAATTATATATGAAAATGATCAAATCCTATGATATTATATATGAAAGTGATCAGCAAAACATAAGGGACCAGAATATAAAATAAAAATGGACATCTGATGGTTAGATCTTTATTTATTGCTTAATTACAATGGATCTTAATTAGGGTGAATTAGTAATTGTACTTATCCAAATTACTTATTTAGGGTGCCATTAGTTCACTTATGATGAGTAGAATGCATGTGCTAGGGGATTTATTTTTCTGAGTTATGTATTTTAACATATGCCATAATCTTGTTAAATCTTAATTAGTGAAAATTAGGGTTTATACTTACTGGATCTTAACAAACTTAAGCTCTGATTAAATGTATGATTAAACAAAACTTGTGTGCTAAATTCCATGCAATCATGATGGTTGGATTTAAACTTATGTGCTAATCTATTTTAAATTGAATTAGGGTTTGCTTAGCAGTAAGTATCCCCTGTTTTATAAAAAATTGATTATCAAAAGTGACATATAACATTAAGTTAGATGTACTAAAAACATCTAGGTAAATCTAGTAAGTATAACTTGATCCAATCTAAATTTGAGAACCTTAAACACCATAATTAACTTAAGAAATCTTAAGACTTTGATCAAGCTTTTAAGACTTAATCTAGGTCTGAGATTGCCACCAATAATACATAATTAACTCACTGATTTGACATTGATCATTAACCAAATTCATGATCTTAATTAAAGAAGGATAGGGGTCCAACCCTAATATACTTAATTAAGGTCCAAATGCTTAAGAACCTTAACTTAATTAACTTGATTATAAGAATATGTACTTGACATTTTCCAATAATGCATTCTAATTTGATATTGATTCTAAACCTTTGAATTAGACAAATTAAGGTTAATAATAGTCCTATGTGAATTTTCAATATGAACCAAATCTTAAGATCTTTGATTTGCTCCTAAGCAAGACTATTAGCATAAAAGATTAATAAAACCATCTAATTTAATAAATGATCTTAAACTTTAATAATATTGTGGATTTGAATCCCTTATCCCTACATTAAGGTGTGATCAGATAGCTTAATCATCTGGTCTGATCATTCTAAATCTAAGTACAAAATAGAATCAAAAGTGTTAATATTAGAAATTAGAATGGGAGATCTTAAGCATTTCTTTATAAGGTTGTTCTAAAAATATTTAAAAGACCTAAAATACATCTACCTTGTGGTAGGAGATCCTTGTGTGATTCATTGAGGTAGCAGTTTAGATAACCTTTGAAACCTTAGAAATTAATCTTAACCTCTTGTGGTAGAGTTCACCTAAAAACATCAGAGTGACACTTCTCTTTGTCGTAGAATCCATGTTGGGTGATCCTTGATCATAAGTTAGTGAAACCTTGTATAATTCTCACCCAGTGAGTATAAGTATTACTAGCTCTGATAATTCCTTGGTCTATTAAATAGTCTTGTGAGAACCCCGATTATTGGGTGGTGTCGTATAGTATACCCATAGTACTGGTTCTCCAGTAATATTCAGAATTGGTTGATTCATTCTAATAAGGACTTATGAGTAGGTTCTATCCTGCCAGATTAGATGAATACAGTCCCTTTAGAATAAATCATTCAAGCCTAAGAGTGTATTAAATAGGTACTCATTCCTTAGTTTAATTGAAATACAAGTTGCCAACGGGCAATGCCTCCTAGCGAAGATCGCTTCAATAAGTGTGGCTCAAATAAACTAAGTAATGAGATTTACCTCCCTTAAGATACTGAGTATGGTTGTGAGTAGAGCATCTTAATACTTAGCTTGAGATACAAAATCACCATCGGGTGATACCTTTTAATGAAGATCGCTTTGTTAGGGTGGCTTAAACAAACTAAGTAATAGGAGCCACTTTTCTTGCATTATACTAAATATGTGTATACAAACACCCCATCTAGTGATCTTTAAATAAATATGCAACTTTAATTAATCATCAATCTAGAAGTTAGGAGTCAAAATCCTTTTAGAAGGATTCTGCACAGTGGGGACTTAGAATTCATTATCATTTCTTACTAAACTCTTCATTGAATTTTTCATTCATTCAACATAGCGGCATAAGCATAAGCATAAATATGAATTTGACTCATTCCTGCTGTTGTGATACATGGGTATCAGTGATATTTTATGGGTTACGGAATGTGTTATACATAGACTGGGGAATTTCATGGTGCATCTGCATCACCATACTGACTTCCTAACTAGTGTATTTACATTGGACCGTACTACTCATAAGCCTTCAGTGATAGTTCTGGGATATACCGTGGTGCAGCATATTTGTGTGCATCATTTTAGTGACATATAGTGCAGCATATATCATCTCTTTCATCATGGTGTTTATTTTAATTTTAGTTTTCGTTTGGCGATAGCGTCACTTTAACTGGCCTTTACTGCTCTATTTACTTAGCATTTACAGTTTTTTTACTATGTGCTTTTCCTCAGTTCTTTTACAGTTTTGCTTTACTTTTATATTTGTTATTTTTAGTTTAGTTTTGTATAGTTAGTTGCGATGTGTTAGACTTCTTGTCTAACACTGGGTACTTTTAGAATCCAACAATTTGCTAGATCCTGAGCAGTTTGTGAAGACAGGTCAGAAGGATGTACTGGAGACCCAAGAGGAGCATGTGAGCTGTAGTGGATCGAGCACCTACTTTTACTTATTAGCTCATTTTAGCATTATAAATAGACTCTTTATGTTTTTGCATTTTAAATCTATTTGTAATAAGCTCTGGATGTATTTTACTTTTCTTTTCTGAGACGAATGGCTATTACTGCTTGTGATGAATGTATTCTGGATGATTTGCTTTTAGCTTTCGCACTCTATTATACTACTATACTTTGTATTGTGATGTGATCAGCATACTAGAAATACTAATATATATTGATAACGTACATCGGGTTCTTATTTACCTTCTTGGACCTTGTACACGTACTAGCCTAATATCTAGCTCATTTCATTCTTATCTTAGGTATTGGATCTCGATCCACTCTTAGGATTCAAGTCAACAGCCTTCAGTATGGCTCAGTTCTTACTAGCCTAATCAGGGAGATGGGTTTTGCTTGTATACCCGGCCTTCCCGAGTAGTGCACCGCCCCGCCGCCAAGGTTGAGGCACATTAATTTTCTCTTTTGCGCGCAGCGACAGGACGGGGGTGTTACAGTGCGATAGCACTTTTCATGCTGCAGCGCGTGATAGCGCTTTTGGTGCAACAGCTTACGGCTAAAATAAGTTCACATTTGATATAATTCGGTCCCACTAGGGTCCAAGGGACCTTAAATTACAAAAACTGTGAAATTTTGGCCATTTTAGCAAAACTTGGCAATTTTTAAGAAATTCTATGCATTTTGCAATTTCAGGCGCTACAGCGCGCTGAATCGCGCTAGAGCGCATTTCGAGCGGCAGCGCACGGGAGTGGTTTTCCCGCGGCAGCGCGCAGCTAAAAGTAGTTCATATTTGATATAATTCAGTCCCATTAGGGTCCTAAGGACCATAAAATATGAAAACCGTGAAATTTTGACTATTTCAGCCAAAACTAGGCAATTTTTTAAGAAATTCGAGGAATTTTGCAATTTCAGGAGCTGTAGCTCGCTGAATCGCGTTGGAGCGCTTTTCACGCGGTAATGCGCGGTAGTGCTTTTCGCGCTGCAGTGCTCGGTAGCACTTTTCGCGCGGTAGCGCTTTTCGCGCTGCAGTGCTCGGTACCACTTTTCGCGCGGCAGCGCGCTTCGAAAATAGGTTCACATTTGATATAATTCAATCCCACTATGGTCCGAGGGACCGTAAAATACCAAAATCGTAAAGTTTTGGCTATTTCAGCCAAAACGAATTAGTTTTTAAGAAATTCTTGGTATTTTGCAATTTCAGGGGCTGTTGCGCTCTGAATCGTGCTGGAGCGTTTTTTGGCGGCGACGCGCAGGAGTGCTTTTTGTGCTGCAGCGCGCGGTATGGATTTTCGCGCGGTAGCTCGCGGCTAGAACAAGTTCTCATCTGATATAATTCAGGCCCACTAGGGTCCAAGGGACCTTAAAATACAAAAATCATGAAGTTTTGGCCATTTCAGTCAAAATTGGGCAGTTTTTAAGAAATTCTAGGCATTTTTTCAATTTCAGGCGCTGCAGCGCCCTGAATCGCGCTGGAGCGCTTTTCACGTGGCAACGCACAGTAGCTGTTGGCCCCCCGTACCGATAATAAGGAAGTACGGTGCTCCAACTGTGGCAAATTCCCAACTTAAGTAAAGTTAAGTAAACCAAACTTATCTTAAGCCAAGGACTTGTCACCAAGTGCTATAACATTCATCAATACAAATATTAAAGTGGCAGAAGCAATATAAAATAGAGTAACATCCACAAGCATACATAATAGGAAAAGAGAATGCAATATAGTAACTCATCACAATGCAGAAATAAAATACATCCATAATTAATTATTACAAACTGAAGTTTAAAGAGAATAAAAATATCTCTCAATCTCACTAATATAAAAAGGCAACAGCTAACTGAACAGCAGCAGCACGATCTCCTCCTGAATCTGCTCCTCCTCTATAACACTGCCCACAAACACGTCTGAATCTGACATTTGTCGGTATCACAAATGCCAGGGCCCCAGCCAACAAAATAAAAAGGTTACAGTTAGACAATTGTCTAAGTATATTTTAGGCTATTTAAATGAACTGAATATTTGAAAGATATCACATTAAACTATTTTTAACATGCAAGCAATTATGGGGTGCAACAAGCTATACAAGAAGTGAAATACTATAAACTAACCATTTATACTAAGCAACATCTATGTGAAATATCATACAAATACCAAATAAGCAAGGTGAGGCTGAAAGCAAAAAATAACTACAACTACTGAAATAGATATGATCATAACATGATTATGATGGTAATAAAACATGCTGAGTATAAAAGAACACAATTACTGAACATGATAAAATTCTAGCATCCTAAACATGCCATTTATACATATATCTAAGCCATAAAAGTATACATACAACATGCAGATTAATATGAAAAAGAAAGGCCATTGAGACATGTGGCAAAAGCAAAGCAATATATGAAATGTAAGGCCACCGAGGCATGTGGCAAAGCGAGCAGAAACTGAAAATAAGGCCACTGAAGCATGTGGCAAAGCAAATCAAAAAGCAATACAATTCAGCTAAAGTAGTAATAAGCCTAAGACATAGTACTGCCATACCAGCCAATAGGCCATACAGGGCCTCCAATATCCATCAATCAATCCCCAGCCCAACCATCCAAATATGTTGGTCTGAGTCCAGTCTATACAATACTACTACTGAAGAGGCAGACTAAGCTAGGACATATTCTACTAACTGCAAACAAAACAAAACTGAATGATATGCAATTTTAATACTAGCTTAGGATGTATCATCCATATCTTAAGTTTTTCCTATTATGCTCAAGGAATAAGGCTCAATATCCAAGGTATGCTAAAAAAATCTAATCAACGTAAGTAAGAGACTAAACTTAGACTTATGTGATATCTATTGTTATCTAATTTCCCAATTCTAACTACTCTGAGAGGGTACAAGTTTAGGATCTCCAATATCCAGCTATCGAGTAAAATCTCAGATTTACGTCCTTAAAGTTAATATTAGAACTTAACAAGTTCTAATCCAAAATCATGTGACGACTATATAGTTTAAGTAAGCAAATCAATGACCTAATTTATTAATATTTTACTCTCTTACCCAAATCTTGACTAAATAAATCAAGATTTAAGAATTTAGAACTTAAACCCTATGTTGAGTTCAAATTCCAAATCCTAGGTAATATCTTAGTAAGGATCTAGGGTTTACACTTAACACCCCAAATTAAAGGTGAAGAGTCCTATAAGCTGTAGGATTCAGGAACTAAGAACTTAGTGAAAGGCTATTCTACTGATTATAAGATAAAATAGTCAATTAAGAACTTGAGAATCTAAGATCTATATTTAACCTTTAAGATAATTTCATTATCTTATTGATTGAATCAACCTATACCCACATGGAAGGTTTCAAAAGATTAAACAATCAATCAATAAAGAATTTCAATTGGAGATGGTTTAGTTCAAATTGAAGATCTAAGTCTAAGATCTAAGATCTAAGATCTGAAGTTTGATCACTTTAGACTTCTAATTAGAGTTTTGACTTAAGAGTTTCCATTTGTGATTCTCTTTAGAATCAAGTTCTTAATTAACTACAAGGAGCTTATTAAGGTTAAAATTGACAATTCCAAGTATTATATTAACACTAAACCCATATTAACCTTCTTAGGTTACTTAAGATCTAAGGGTCTGAGTTTTGATCACTTTAGATCTTAAGTTAAGATTTTTCTTAGACATTTACAATTATTTTTCTTTTAGCACTTGATTCTTAAGTTATCTTAACTGAACTTATTAATGAGATAATTGAACATTTCAATTATTAGATTTAAAGTTTAATGCCATATGATCTTTATAAGTAAAACTTAAGATTTAAGTATCTTAATTAAGGATTTAATGAGATCTTATGGATTAATGATTATATTAACACTATTATGATTCTAGGATTTCAAAGAACATTTCCAATCTACTTTATAGTGGTTTACTGAAAATTTTCAATCTTTATAGAACACTAAATCACATTTTGGTCAAAATGACCAGAATACCCTCTTAAGGCTAAAATTGGGATTTTAAGGTTTAACTATCCAAATTTGTTCTAATATGTTTTAATGTGTTTCATATTACTTAATGAAGGGGGAAAACACTCTTAATTTAGGTTTTGATGACCTAAATGATCTTAATTAGCACTAATCACTTAATTAAGCCACTTATGGTGATTAGTGAAATTAGGGCATTCTAGGGAAATCTAACCTTACACTTAGGTTCTACTAGACTTAATATGAGGTTAAGAATAATCTCCACCCAAATCAGAGGCTTAATTAGAGTTAAATTCTCTAATCCTTGATTAGGGTGATTAAGGAGTGATAAAGAAAATTAATTATCCAAAATTAATTTTAAGGGTCTGGAATTGTTCCTTAGGGTACAAGGAGCAATCAGAGCCCTTAAACTCATAAATTGGATATTTAGATGATTTTATATGATTTATTTAAGAACAGAGAAGGTTCGGCCAATATTTTTAAATCCAACTATTGGATCTAAGATTTTATTTTATATTTAGGTTCCTTAAATTTTTTTGATTCAAATGGTATACTGGATCATACTATTTGGATCTATATAACTAAAGTTATTCAAATAATTTAATCTGAATGTTTATTTAAATTAGAACTTTAGGTTTTGATTAATTAAATTCAGAATCATTAAAAATGCATTCCTAAAATTATTCAGTAAACGCAGCCCAAATTCTAAACCGAGCGGGACGGGGCACGGCCCGGCCCAAAATCACCGTCTTCCTCCTTCGGCAGACACCCGACGCTGAGCGCCCTAGGGTTAGCTTCCGATGCAAAATTCGCCGCGCACAGATCACACCAGGCCCTGATCTCAATGGCTACACGATCCTTGACCATAGACGCGTCGATTAAACCCCGAAGCCCTAATTGGGAGGTACTGGATCGCCGGATGACTGCTCGGTTGAAACCTCCCAGAATGCGCACTTGTGAGATAATTCTCCTCACAAAGTCCACGAGTCGCCGCTATTTTGATCCTTACACGTTCAGGGATTGAGCAGGGAGCGATAGGGCGAAACGAGGAGCTCTGGGGTGGTCTGGATCCTTGGGGTCCTACTCGACATTTTCTGCCGTCTAGACCCGTGACTGGATCGATCGATTCCAGTCGAACCGATCGATCTGGTCGAACTCCACCATCGATACACACTTACAATCATTGCCGAGGGGTATCGATGCTAAATGGAGGCCCAATTTCTCGAGGGAACGCCGAGATCGAGCAAAAGTGGCCCGGCTGGCAGTGTGCTTTCAGACGGTGCTTATGCCGTCTGGCGCACTGCCAGAGCTCACTGGAAGTCCTGGATGACCGCTAGGAGCTAAGGAAGAGACCTAACACAGCATCTATGGCTTGAGCGAGAAGAGTCGAGCTGAATCCAGCTCGACAAAGAAGATAGGATTGGCTGTACCTGAAATGAAAAGCTGTAGCGATGAAGGCAATGCCGATAGCCTAGATCGCACCAGAGGCCTGCAGGAGCTTGGCAAGGGGGTCTGAACTCCAGACCATGCCCTCTATCAGCTGTACGCAGCAGTCCAGACACCGGGTATGCCGAGAGCTCCAATCGCTTCAACTGAGAGATGAGGGAAATCACAGTGAGCAAAGGAGCTCACCGTGAGGCTTGGAAGGTATTTATAGGCCGGGGGAGACCTAGGGAGTGGATGCCAGGGCTCTGGTTTTGAGCTGGGCTCGGCCCGGGGTTCATTGCCCATTTGGGAATGGCTCAACCATCCCTACCCATTCCTGCGGCTCGCCCACAATGGGAAGGGCCCTAACGGTCCAGTGACCTGGCGGGAGGGTGGCAGACAGGGTCGACGTGGCTGGGTACGGAGAATTTTCCACTGTTGGGCAGGATCGTTGTGAGAACGATGATTCACAGTGACTGGACTCGCCTCCACCGTCTGATGCAGAAGCCATTGGGTTTGAACAGTCTGATGCGGGGATTTGAAAAATAGAAACGCGGAGAGAATCTCGAGCGTTCGATCTGAGATGCCGATCGGGCGAACGAGATCAGATCACGGGACGGGGTGGTGAGAGCCTTTGGATTACGCACTGAGATGCGTGCTACTGATCCCACTGGCTCAGAACTGTGCTCCGCTGTCGGGACCCCGCAGCAGATCTGCCGCGGTCCAGATAGCAAATCCCAGGTTAATAAAATTATTAATTTATTTAATTAAAAAAATAAAAATCTAATTAAATAATATATAATTATTCTTAAATAATTCAAATCCAACTTAGGACCAAATGAGCTCCAAAAATAACTAAAAAATCACCCTTAGCTAATTTGGGTGTGAGGAATTCAAAAAAGAAATCATATTTTGATTTAGAGATCAAATTATTTTAGGTATTTTTCAGGGCTTAAAAATACCCAAAAATACCAAATTTTCCATTTTAGCTCCAAATGATTTTAAACCTCTAGGGTTAGGTTTAAATAACTCATTGAGTCCAATAGAATCAAAATCAAACCTTGGTTTAGCTTAATAAATCTAGTTTTAGCTAGGGTAACAACCTAAGGTTGTTACAGTAGCGCTTTTCGCATTGCAGTGCTAGCTAGCGCTTTTCGCACGGCAGGACGCGGTATCGCTTTTCGCACTCCAGCGCGTGGCTAAAATAAGTTCACATTTGATATAATTCAGTCCACCAGGGTCCTAAGGACCTTAAAATACCAAAACAACGAAGTTTTGGCCATTTGAGTCAAAACTGGGCAGTTTTTAAAAAATTATAGGCATTTTGCAATTTCAGGCGCTGCAGCGCGCTGAATCGCACTGGAGCACTTTTCCAGCTGCAGTGCGCGGTAGCGCTTTTCGCGCATCACCACAGCTAAAATAGCTTCACATTTGATATAATTATGTCCCACTAGGGTCCGAAGGACCTTAAAATACCAAAACCGTGAAATTTTGGCCATTTCAGCCAAAACTGTGCAGTTCTTAAGAAATTCTAAGCATTTTAAAATTTTAGGCGCTCCAGCGTGTTGAATCGCGCTGGAGCGCTTTTCGCACGGTAGCGCTTTTCCGCTTTAGCGCTTTTACGCTTTAGCGCTTTTACGCAGCAATGTGCGGCTAAAATAAGTTCACATTTGATATAATTCTGTCCCACTAGGGTCCTAGGACCTTAAGATTCCAGAACCGTGAAATTTTGGTCATTTCAGCCAAAATCGGGAAGTTTTAAGAAATTCTATGCATTTTGTAATTTCAAGCGCTGCAGCCTGCTAAATCGCTCTGGAGCGCATTTCGCACGGTAGCGCGTGAGAGCGCTTTTCCTGCTACAGTGCGCGGTAGCGCTTTTTGCGCGACAGCGTGCGGTAGCGCTTTTCGCGCGTCAGCGTGCGGTAGCGCTTTTCGCGCGGCAGCGTGCGGTAGCACTTTTTGCGTGGCGGCGCGCGACTAAAATAGGCTCACATTTGATATAATTCAGTCCCACTAGGGTCCGAGGGATCTTAAAATAGCAAAATCGTGAAGTTTTGGCCATTTCAGCCAAAACTAAGTAGTTTTAAGAAATTCTTGGCATTTTGCAATTTCAGGCGCTGCTGCGAGCTGAATCGCGCTGAAGCATTTTTCACGTGGGAGCGCGCAGGAGCGTTTTTCACGCTGCAACACACGGTATGGCTTTTCACGCGACAGCGCGCGATGGAACTTTTTACGCGCCAGCTCGCGGCTAAGATAAGTTCACATTTGATATAATTCAAGCCCACTAGGGTCCAAGAGACCTTAAAATACAAAAACCCTGAAGTTTTGACCATTTTAGCTAAAACTAAGCAGTTTTTAAGAAATTATTGGCATTTTGCAATTTCAGGCGCTGCAGCGCGCTGAATCGCATTAGAGCGCTTTTCGCTCGGCAGCCCGCGGTATGGCTTTTCGCACTGCAGTGCATGGTAGCACTTTTCGCGCGGTAGCGCACTTCTAAAATAGGCTCACATTTGATATAATTCAGTCCCACTATGGTCCGAGAGACCGTAAAATACCAAAATCGTGAAGTTTTGGCTATTTTAGCCAAAACTAAGTAGTTTTTAAGAAATTCTTAGCAATTTACAATTTTAGGCGCTGAATCGCGCTGGAGCATTTTTCGCGTGACAGCGCGCAGGAGCACTTTTCGTGGTGCAGCGCACGATATGGCTTTTCGCAAGGCAGCTCGCGGCTAAAACAAGTTCACATATGATATAATTCAGGCCCACTAGGATCCAAGGGACCTTAAAATACAAAAATTGTGAAGTTTTGGCCATTTCAATCAAAATTGGGCAGTTTTTAAGAAATTCTAAGCATTTTGCAATTTCAGGCGCTGGAGTGCTTTTCGCGCGGCAACGTGCAATGGCGCTTTTTGCGTTGCAGTGCTCGTTAGCGCTGTTCGCGCGGCAGCGCCCAATATCGCTTTTCGCGCTCCATCGCATGGCTAACATAGGTTCACATTTGATATAATTCAGTCCACTAAGGTCCTAAGGACCTTAAAATACTAAAACCGTGAAGTTTTGGTCATTTCAGTCAAAACTGGACAATTTTTAAGAAATTCTAGGCATTTAACAATTTCAGGCGCAATAGCGCGCTGAATCGCATTGGAGCAGTTTTCGCGCAGCAGCGTGTGGGAGCGCTTTTCACACTGTAGTGCGCGGTAGCGCTTTTCACGCAGCACCACATGGCTAAAATAGGTTCACATTTGATATAATTTTGTCCCACTAGGGTCCTAGGGACCTTAAAATACCAAAACCGTGAAATTTTAGCTATTTCAGCCAAAACTGTGCAGTTCTTAAAAAATTCTAGGCATTTTGCAATTTCAAGTGCTGCAGCATGTTAAATCGCGCTGGAGCACTTTTCGCGCAGTAGTGCTTTTCGCGCTGCACAACGCGGCAGCACTTTTACACAGCAGCGCGCGGCTAAAATAAGTTCACATTTGATATAATTCTGTCCCAATATGGTCCTAGGGACCTTAAGATTCCAAAACCATGAAATTTTGGTCATTTCAGCCAAAACTGAGCAATTTTTAAGAAATTCTATGCATTTTGCAATTTCAAGCGCTGCTGCGCATTGAATCGCGCTGGAGCACTTTTTGCACGGTAGCGCGCAGGAGCGCTTTTCGTACTACAGTGCGCGGTAGCACTTTTCGCGCGGGCAGCGCGCTTCTAAAATACCAAAATAGCGAAGTTTTGGCTATTTCAGCCAAAAGTAAGCAGTTTTTAAGAAATTATTGGCATTTTGCAATTTCAGGCGCTGCAGCACGCTGAATCGCGCTGGAGCGCTTTTAACGCGAGAGCACTTTTCGTGCTGCAGCGCGCGATACTGCTTTTTGCGTGGCAGTTCGTGGCTAAAATAGGTGCACATTTGATATAATTCAATCCCACTAGGGTCCAAGGGACCTTAAAATACAAAACCCGTGAAATTTTGGCCATTTCAGCCAAAACTGTGCAATTTTTAGGAAATTCTAAGCGTTTTGCATTTTAAGGCGCTGCAGCGCGCTGAATCGCGCTGGAGCACTTTTCGAGCGGCAACCTGCGGGAGTGCTTTTCATGCTGCAGCGGCACAGTAACGCTTTTTACGCGGCAGCGCGCGGCTAAAATAGGTTCACATTTGATATAATTCAGTCCCACTAGGGTCCTAGGGACTTAAAATATCAAAACCATGAAATTTTGGCCATTTCAGCCAAAACTGAGCCGTTCTTAAAATATTCTAGGCATTTTGCAATTTCAGACGCTACAGCGCGCTAAATTGCGCTGGAGCGCTTTTTGCGCGGCATTGCGCGATAGCGCTTTTCGCGCTGCGCAACGCGGCAGCACTTTTACGCAGCAGCGCGTAATTAAAATAAGTTCACATTTGATATAATTCTGTCCCAGTAGGGTCTTAGGGACCTTAAGATTCTAAAACCGTGAAATTTTGGCCATTTCAGCCAAAACTGGACAGTTTTTAATAAATTCTATGCATTTTGCAATTTCAAGCACTGAATCGCGCTGGAGTGCTTTTCGCACGGTAGCACGCGGGAGCACTTTTCGCGCTACATTGCGCGGTAGCACCTTTCGTGCGGTAGCACGCTTCTAAAATAGGTTCACATTTGATATAATTTTGTCCCACTAGAGTCCAAGGGACCTTAAAATACCAAAACCGTGAAGTTTTGGCCATTTCAGCCAAAACTAAGAAGTTTTTAAGAAAGTCTTGGCCATTTGCAGCGCTCTGAATTGCGCTGGAGCATTTTTCGCACGGCAGCGCGCTGTAGCGTTTTTCGCGCTGCAGTGCGCGGTATGGCTTTTCGTGCTTTTCGCGCGGCAGCTCGCGCCTAAAACAAGTTCACATTTGATATAATTCAAGCCCACTATGGTCCAAGGGACCTTAAAATACAAAAATTGTGAAGTTTTGGCCATTTCAGGCAAAACTGGGCAGTTTTTAAGAAATTCTAGGCATTTTGCAATTTCAGGCGCTTCAACGCGCTGAATCACGATAGAGAGCTTTTCACGCGGTAACGCGCAATAGCACTTTTGGCGTTGCAGTGCCCGCTAGCGTATTACGTGCGGTAGCGTGCGGTATCGCTTTTCGTGCTCCAGCGCGCGGCTAAATCCGCTAGAGCGCTTTTCGCGCAGCATCACGCAGGAGCACTTTTCTTGCTGCAGCGCACGATAGTGCTTTTTGTGCGGCAGCTCCTGGCTAAAACAGGTGCACATTTGATATAATTCAGTCCCACTAGGGTCCAAGGGACCTTAAAATACCAAAACTGTGAAATTTTGGCCATTTCAGCCAAAATTGTGCAATTTTTAGGAAATTCTAGGCATTTTGCATTTTAAGGCGCTGCAGCGCGCTGAATCGCACTGGAGCGTTTTTCGGGCGACAGCATGCGGGAGTGCTTTTCATGCTGCAGCGCGCAGTAGCGCTTTTTCCGTGGCCGCGCGCAGCTAAAATATGTTCACATTTGATATAATTATGTCCCACTAGGGTCCTAGGGACCTTACAATCCCAAAATCGTGAAATTTTGGCCATTTCAGCCAAAACTGTGCAGTTCTTAAAAATTCTAGGCATTTTACAATTTCAGGCGCTACAGCACGCTAAACAGTGCTGGAGCGCTTTTCGCGCGGCATTGCGCGGTAGCGCTTTTCGCGCTGCACAACGCGACAGCACTTTTACGCATTAGTGTGCGGCTAAAATAAGTTCACATTTGATTTAATTCTGTCCTAGTAGTGTCCAAGGAACCTTAAGATTCCAAAACCGTGAAATTTTGGCAATTTCAGCCAAAACTAGGCAATTTTTAAGAAATTCTATGCATTTTGCAATTTCAAGCGCTACAGCACGCTGAATCGCACTGGAGCGCTTTTCGCACGGTAGCGCGCGGGAGCGCTTTTCGCGCTACAGTGCGCGGTAGCACTTTTTACGCGGCAACGCGCTTCTAAAATAGGTTCACATTTGATATAATTCAGTCCCACTAGGGTTCGAGGGACCTTAAAATACCAAAACCGTGAAGTTTTGGCCATTTTATCCAAAACTAAGTAGTTTTTAAGAAAGTCGTGGCATTTTGCAATTTCAGGCGCAGCAGCGCGCAGAATTGCACTGGAGCATTTTTCGCACGGCAGCGCGCAGTATCGTCTTTCACGCTGCAGTGCGCAGTATGGATTTTCGCACGGCAGCTCGTGGCTAAAACAAGTTCACATTTGATATAATTCAAGCCCACTAGGGTCTAAAGGACCTTAAAATACAAAAACCGTGAAGTTTTGGCCATTTCAGTCAAAACTGGACAGTTTTTAAGAAATTCTACGCATTTTACAATTTCAGACGCTGCAGCACGCTGAATCGCGCTGGAGAGCTTTTCGCGCGGCAACGCGCAATAGCACTTTTCGTGTTGCAGTGCTGGCTAGCGCTTTACATGCGTCAGCGCGTGGTATCGCTTCTGGCGCTCTAGCGCGCAGCTAAAATAGGTTCACATTTGATATAATTCAGTCCCACAGGGGTCCTAGGGACCTTAAAATACCAGAACAGTGAGATTTTAGCCATTTCAGCCAAAACTAAGCCGTTTTTAAGAAATTAATGGCATTTTGCAATTTCAGGCGCTGCAGTGCGCTGAATCGCGCTTGAGCGCTTTTCGCGCGGCAGCACGTGAGAGCACTTTTCGTGCTGCAGCGCGCGATAGCGCTTTTTTCGCGGCAGGTCGTGGCTAAAATAGGTGCACCTTTGATATAACTCAGTTCAACTAGGGTCCAAAGGACCTTAAAATACAAAAACCGTGAAATTTTGGCCATTTCATCAGCCAAAACTGAGCAATTTTTAGGAAATTCTAGGCATTTTGCATTTTAAGGCGCTGCAGCGCGCTGAATCGCGCTAGAGCGCTTTTCGAGCGACATCATGCGGGAGTGCTTTTCACGCTGCAGTGCGTAGTAGCACTTTTTTCGCGGTAGTGCGCGGCTAAAATAGGTTCACATTTGATATAATTCAGTCCCACTAGAGTCCTAGGGACCTTAAAATATCAAAACCGTGAAATTTTGGCTATTTTAGTCAAAACTGAGCAGTTTTTTAGAAATTCTAGACATTTTGCAATGTCAGGCGCTGGAGCACACTGAATCGCACTGAAGCGCTTTTTGAGCAACAGCTCACGGGAGCACTTTTTGAGCGGCAGCCCGCGGGAGCACTTTTCGCGCGCTAACGCACAGCTAAAATTAGTTCACATTTGATATATTTTAGTCCCACTAGGGTCCAAGGGACCTTAAAATACCAAAAACATAAAGTTTTGTCCATTTCTGCCTAAACTGCACAGTTTTTAAGGAATACTGGGTATTTTTCAATTTCAGTCGTTACAGCGTGCTGCAAAGCGCTGGAGCGCACTGTAGCGCTTTTCGCTCGGCAGCAATTTTCGCCCTGTAGCGCGCTGGAGCGCTTTTCGCGTGGTAGCGCTTTTTCGCACTGTAGTGTGCAGCTAAAATAGGTTCATATTTGATATAATTGAGTCCCATTATGGTCCTAGTGACCTTAAAATACTAAAACCGTGAAGTTTTAGCCATTTAAGCCAAAACTAAGCAGTTTTTAATAAATTCTTGGCATTTTGCAATTTCAGGGGCTGCAGCGCGCTGAATCGCACTGAAGCGCTATTCGCGCGGTAGTGCTTTTCGTGCTGGAGCCCTTATGGCGCGGCAACGCGAGGTAGCGCTTTTCGCGTAGCAGCGCGGTAGCGCTTTTCGCGCTGTAGTGCGCGGCTAAAATAGGTTCACCTTTGATATAATTCAGTCCCGCTAGGGTCAAAGGGATCTTAAAATATAAAAACTGTGAAATTTTGGCCATTTCATCCAAAACTAGGTAGTTTTTAAGAAACTCTATGCATTTTGCAATTTCAGGCGCTGGAGAGCTTTTCGCGCGGGAACGCTTTTTGCGCCGTGGCACGTGGCTAAAATAGGTACACATTTGATATAATTCAGTCCCACTAGGGTCCAAGGGACCTTAAAATTCCAAACCATGAAATTTTGGCCATTCAAGCCAAAACTGGGCAGTTTTTAAAAAATTCTAGGCATTTTGCAATTTCAAGCGCTGCATCGCGCTGAATCACCCTGGAGCGCTTTTCGCCTGGTAGCACGCGGGAGCGATTTTCACTCTGCAGTGCGCGGTAGAACTTTTCGCGCAGCAGCGCGCTTCTAAAATAGGTTCACATTTGATATAATTCAGTCCCACTAGGGTTCAAGGGACCTTAAAATACTAAAATCGTGAAGTTTTAGCCATTTCAGCCAAAACTAAGTAGTTTTTAAAAAATTATTGCATTTTGCAATTTAGGCGCTGCAGCGCGCTGAACCGGGCTGGAGCATTTTTCGCGTGGCAGCACGTAATAACATTTTTCACGCTGCAGCGCGCGGTATGGCTTTTTGCGTGGTAGTGCGCGCAAGCGCTTTTCGCTCGGCAGCACGCGATAGCGCTTTTTGCGCGGCAGCTCGCGGCTAAAACAAGTTCGCCTCTGATATTGTTTAGGCCCACTAGGGTTCAAGGGACCTTAAAATACAAAAACTGTGAAGTTTTGGCCATTTCAGGCAAAACTAGGCAGTTTTTAAAAAATTCTAGGCTTTTTGCAATTTCATGCGCTGCAGCGCGCTGAATCGTGCTGAAGTGCTTTTCGCACGGCAACGCACAGTATCACTTTTTGCGTTGCAGCGCTCACTAGCGCTTTACGTACCGTAGCACGCGGTATCACTTTTTGCGCTCCAGCGCGCGGCTAAAATAGGTTCACATTTGATATAAGTAAGTCTCACTGGGGTCCTAGGGACCTTAAAATACCAAAACCGTAAAGTTTTTGCCATTTCATCCAAAACTAAGAAGTTTTTAATAAATTATTAGCATTTTGCAATTTCAGGCGCTGCAGCGCGCTGAATCGCGCTAGAGCGCTTTTCGCGCGGCAGCGCGCGGGAGCACTTTTCGTGCTATAGCGCGCTATAGCGCTTTTCGCGCAACAACTCTCGGCTAAAACAGGTTCACATTTGATATAATTCAGTCCCACTATGGTCCAAGGGATCTTAAAATACAAAAATTATGAAATTTTGGCAATTTCAGCCAAAACTGTGCTGTTTTTAGGAAATTCTAGGCGTTTTACATTTTCAGGCGCTGTAGTGCACAGAATCGCGTTGGAGCTCTTTTCGAGCAGCAGCACGCAGGAGTGCTTTTCAATCTTCGGCGCGCAGGAGCGCTTTTTGCTCGGCAATGTGCGACTAAAATAGGTTCACATTTGATAGAATGTTGTCCCACCAGGGTCCTAGGGACCTTAAAATATCAAAACCGTGAAATTTTGGCTATTTAAGCCAAAACTGGGCAGTTTTTAAGAAATTATAGGCATTTTGCAATTTCAGGCGCTGCAGCGCACTGAATCGCGCTGGAGCGCTTTTTGAGCAACAGCACGAGGGAGCGCTTTTCGAGCGACAGCCCGCGGGAGCGCTTTCCACGCTGCAGCGCGCGGGTAGCGCTTTTTGCGCAGCTAAAATAAGTTCACATTTGATATAATTCAGTCCCACTATGGTCCAAGGGACCTTAAAATACTAAAACTGTGAAGTTTTGGTCATTTCTGCCAAAACTGCACAGTTTTTAAGGAATACTGGGCATTTTTCAATTTCAGTCGTTACAGCGTGCTGCAAAGCACTAGAGCGGTTTTCGCGCTGCAGTGCACTGGAGCGCTTTTCTTGTGGTAGCACTTTTCGCGGGGTAGCGCTTTTTCGCACGGTAGCGCGCAGCTAAAATAGGTTCACATTTGATATAATCGAGTCCCACTATCGTCCTAGGGACCTTATAATACCAAAATCATGAAGTTTTGGTCATTCTAACCAAAACTAAGCAGTTCTTAAGAAATTATTGGCATTTTACAATTTCAGGTGCTGCAGCACGCTGAATCGCGCAGGAGCGCTTTTCGAGCTGCGGCGCATGGTAGCGCTTTTCTAGCTGCATGGCGTGGCTAAAATAGGTTCACATTTGATATAATTCAGTCCTGCTAGGGTCCTAGGGACCCTAAAATTCAAAAAACCATGAAGTTTTGGCCATTTCAGCCAAAACTGATTAGTTTCTAAGAAATTCTAGACATTTTGCAATTTTAGGCGCTGTAGTGCGCTGAATTGTGCTGGAGCGCTTTTCGCGCAGCAACTTGCGGTAGCACTTTTAGCGCTGTAGTGCTCGGTAGCGCTTTTCGCGCGGTAGTGCTTTTCACGCTCTAGCGCGCGGCTACAATAGGTTCACATTTGATATAATTCAGTCCCTCTAGGGTCCTAGGGACCTTAAAATACCAAAATCGTGAAGTTTTGGCCATTTCAGTCAAAACTGGGAAGTTTTTAAGAAATTCTAGACATTTTGCAATTTCAGGCGCTACAGCGTGCTGAATTGCACTAGAGCGCTTTTCACGGGGTATGGCTTTTCGCGCGGTAGCGCTTTTAGCGCTGTAGTGCTCGGTAGCGCTTTTCCTGATCTGGCGCGCGGCAACAATAGATTCACATTTGGAATAATTCTATCCCGCTAGGGTCCTAGGGACCTTAAAATACTAAAACCGTGAAATTTTAGCTATTTCAGCCAAAACTGGGCAGTTTTTAAGAAATTCTAAGCATTTTGCAATTTCAGGCACTACAGCACGCTGAATCGCATTGGAGCCCTTTTCACGCGGCAACGCGCGATAGCGCTTTTCGCGCTGCAGTGTGAGAGATTATAAATACACGTCTGCGCTTGCACGCAAGTGTACGTGGTCTGAAGTAATAAGTGGAAAGTGTGACTTTCCAGGAATTTATCGAACCACAGAGAATTGGTTGATTTGGCACTAAAGTATATCTATTCTCACTAATGTTTAAGCTATAGTATGTATTGGTTGGTTGGTCTAAAATTAGCATGAATATTCATTAAGTAAATAACAAGATTTAAAGAAAGAGGAGAGTTGGGCCCATCCCACATGCAATAATATAATGCTTATGTAGATTTGTTTCTCAAGCTTTATCATTTAGTTTAATTGAAATCAGGTGCACATTATTGTCCTTTAGTCTAGCTCAAAGGCTTACAAGTTCAAATCTCGTGCACAAAATGAACTCACATTCAGTTCTACTTTAGCACAAAGATTCTTGTAAGATTCTTGAGATTTAAAGTTAATTTATTTTCTCCTTATTTAAGGAGAGTTTAAATTTTCTTAAATCTTAGGATCTCACAAGCATTGATTTTCCACTACGAGCATCACTTCGCATCTCACATAGCTGATATAAGAGAATCACATGTTGGGCTCAACAACTATGTCACTTAGTTCATGAGCACTCAACACTTCATTACTCAATCTCAATTATATGGAGCTAAGGAGCTCATTTAGTGGGTCTTAACATCACTTGCATCAACTCTTAGATTGAGCTTAGGTTGAGGTGCATTGAGCTCAAGAACCTTCTCACATGGTTCTAAGCTTCCATGCACTCAAAATCTAGCATCCAACCTAAGGTGAGCTAAGGAGCACAAGACAATTAGATCTTGGATTTTTTTAGTTCTTTTCTCATAAACACATCAAGACTAATTTAGATGAAAATTTCTTAGTAAGGCATTAAAATCACAAATACATTATGCTTGAGGGAAAACACTCATATATCAATATTACATCATACATCATGGGACTTCATCCCAACCCTCCCCAAGGGGAGTTTAGCTACTCATTACACAAGAAAATAAGGAATACACATACATAGATAAAGACCCTTTTATGGTCACTAAAAAGAAAATACAAGATTGAGTTTAGAAGATACTAGGAACGCTCCATAGATGTTCTCCAGAATTCTTCTCCACCTTCTAATTATCCTCTCCTTAGGTTGCTAGTGTTACCTTCTTCCTCTTCTCCCTTTGTAAAAGCTTGCCTTGCCACCTTTGGGGAGTTCTCTCTTCCTTTGGCTCTCCTCCTTACTTAGGGAATTTGCTAAAATTGTGAACCCTCCTCTAGTCAAGAGGAGGGGTATTTATAGGAGGGGGGGGGGGGGGGCTGAATTCCTCCCTTCAATTACAACTAGAATTTCCATAAATAATTTTGATTTCATCATTGCAATATTTTTCCATTAATGGTGAGGTGACAAAAATCTCATTTCTTTACCCAAAACATCACCTCAAAGCTTCCCTTTTTAACAAAAATGGCTGCTACAGGAAAAGGTGGATGGAGACAAAATTTAGGATCGAGGTCATGTCTCCAGCCACATTAAATGCAGTGTCTGGGCAAAAATTTGGCAGGCCGCGGCAGCGCGCTACGGCGTACTTTAACATACACAGGTCTCTAACATAATAGCCAAGTAGACCGCTGCAGCGCGCGACCGCGCGCTGTAGCGGGCAATTCTGCAAAAAATACTGCTGAATTAGTTCTTTTTCCATATTTTATAGAAAGATATATTTCTACGGCAGACCGCTGCAGCGCGCGATCACGCGCTGTAGCTATAAATTCCACGAAAAACACTGTTCAATTAGTTGGGCGGCTCGATTTATATAGCCAAGTCCTCCGCGATAAACCGCTGCAGCGCTCGACCGCGCGCTGTAGCGGTGAATTCAGCGAAAAACACTATTCAATTAGTTGGGCGGCCTAATTTATAAAGTCAATTATTTTCGCGGTAAACCGCTGCAGCGCGCGACCTCGCGCTATAGCAGTGAATTCCGCAAAAAACACTATTCAATTAGTTGAGCCCCCATTTAATAATCATAAATATTTCTGCGATAAACCACTGCAGCTCGCGACCGCGCGCTGTCGCGGTGAATTCTGCAAAAAACACTATTCAATTAATTTTCATAAAGTCCAGATATTTCCGCTGCAACCTGCTGCGGCGTGCGGGAGCGACCGCGCTGCAGTGGTTTTCCTTTAGTAATTTTTAAAAATCTGCAGAAATGCCTTAGAATTCCTTTGAATTTTAGTTCCCTGAAAAAGATAGAAAAATTTGATTTTAGGAGAAGCATAAGATCTTAAATAGATGAATTTTCTCATTTATTTTAGATATAATTTATGGATTCATCACAGTGCTCGGTAGTGCTTTTCGCGCAGCAGCGCGTGACCGTGCGCGGTAGCGTGTGGCTACAATATGTTCACATTTAATATAATTCAGTCCGCTAGGTTCTAGGGACCTTAAAATACCAAAACCGTGAAGTTTTGGCCATTTCAGTCAAAACAGGGCAGTTCTTAAGAAATTCTAGGCATTTTGCAATTTCAGGCGCTGCAGCGGGCCGAATTGTGCTGGAGCGCTTTTCGAGCGGCAGCATGCGAGAACACTTTTCGCGCAACAACGCACAGTTAAAATAGGTTCACATTTGTTATAATTCAGTCCCACTATGGTCCTAGGGACCTTAAAATACAAAACCATGAAGTTTTGGCCATTTCAGTCAAAACTGGGCAATTTTTAAGAAACTCTAAGCATTTTGCAATTTCAGGCGCTGCAGTGCGATGAATCGCGCTGGTGCACTTTTCGTGGGGCAGCGCTTTTCTCACGGCACCACGCGGGAGAGCTTTTTGCGCTACAGTGGGTGGTAGCGCTTTTCGCGCGGCAGCGCGCGGCTAAAATAAGTTCACATTTGCATAATTCAGTCCCACTAGGGTCCTAGGGACCTCAAAATACCAAAATCGTGAAATTTTTGCGATTTCAGCCAAGAATGGGTAGTTTTTAAGAAATTCTATGCATTTTGCAATTTCAGGCGCTGCAGCGCGCTGGAGCGCTGTTCGAGCGGTAGCACGCGGGAGCGCTTTTCGCGCTGGAGCGCTGTTCGAGCGGTAGCACGCGGGAGCGCTTTTCGCGCTGTAGCGCGCGGTAGCTCTTTTCGCGCGGTAGCGCGCGGCTATAATAGGTTCACATTTGATGTAATTGAGTCTCGCTAGGGTCCTAGGTACCTTAAAATACCAAAATCGTGAAATTTTAGCCATTTCAGTCAAAACTGAGCAGGTTTAAGAAATTCTTAGCATTTTGCAATTTTAGGTGCTGCAGCGTGCTGAATCGCGCAAGAGCTCTTTTCGCGCAGCAGCGCGCGGGATTGCTTTTCGCATTGCAGTGCGCGGTAGCCCTTTTTGCGTGGCAGCGTACTTCTGAAATAGGTTCACATTTGATATAATTCAGTCCCACTAGGGTCTGAGGTACCTTAAAATTCCAAAATCGTGAAGTTTTGGCTATTTCAGCCAAAACTGGGCAGTTTTTAAGAAATTCTAGCCATTTTGCAATTTCAGGCGCTACACCGTGCCGAATTGCGCTGGAGCGCTTTTCGCATAGCACCGCTTTTCGCACGACAGCGCTTTTCGCATGGCAGCGCGCGGGAGCGCTTTTCGCACTATAGTGGGCGGTAGCGCTTTCGCGTGGCTAAAATAAGTTCACATTTGATATAATTCACTCCCATTAGGGTCCAAGGAACCATAAAATATCAAAACTGTGAAATTTTGGCCATTCAAGCCAAAACTGGGCAGTTTTTAAGAAATTCTAGGCATTTTGCAATTTCAAGCGCTGCAGCGCGCTGAATTGTGCTGGAGCGCTTTTCGAGCAGCAGCGCGCGGGAGCCCTTTTCGCGCGGGTAGCGCTTTTCGTGCAGCAACGCGCGGCTAAAATAGGTTCATATTTGATATAATTCAATGTCACTAGGGTCCTAAGGACCTTAAAATACAAAACCATGAAGTTTTAGCCATTTAAATCAAAATTGGGCAGTTTTTAAGAAATTCCAAGCATTTTGTAATTTCAGGCACTGCAGCACGCTGAATTGCGCTGGAGCGCTTTTCGTGGGGTAGCAATGTTCGCACAGCAGCGCGGGGAGCGCTTTTTGTGCTGCATTGGGCAGGTAGCGCTTTTCGCACGGCTAAAATAAGTTCACACTCGACATAATTCAGTCTCACTAGGGTCCTAGGGTCCTTAAAATACCAAAATCTTTAAATTTTGGCGATTTCAGCCAAGACTCGGTAGTTCTTAAGAAATTTTATGCATTTTGCAATTTCAAGCGCTGCAGCGCACTGAATCGCGCTAGAGCGCTATTCGAGCGGTAGCACGCGGGAGCGCTTTTCACGCTGCAGCACGCTGTAGCCCTTTTCGCGCGGGTAGCTCTTTTGGCGCAGTAGTGCATGGCTACAATAGGTTCACATTTGATATAATTGAGTCTCGCTGGGGTCCTAGGGACCTTAAAATACCAAAACCGTGAAGTGTTGACCATTTCTGTCAAAATTGAGCAGTTTTTATGAAATTCTAGGCATTTTGCAATTTCAAGCGTTGTAGTGCGCCGAATCGCGCTGGAGCGCTTTTCGAGCGGCAGCGCGTGGAAGTGCTTTTCGCGCTGCAGCTCGCGGTAGCACTTTTTGCGCGGCAACGCGCGGCTAAAATACGTTCACATTTGATATAATTAAGTCCCACTAGGGTCCGTGGGACCTTAAAATACTAAAACCGTGAAGTTTTGGCCATTTCAGCCAAAACTGACTGTTTTTAAGAAATTCTAGGCATGTTGCAATTTTAGGCGCTACAGCGCGTTGAATCGCGCTGGAGTGCTTTTCGCGCGGTAGCACATTTCGCACGACAGCGCGCGGGAGCTTTTGCAATGTAGTGGGCGGTAGCGCTTTTTGCGCGGCAGCGTGCGGCTAAAATAAGTTTACGTTTGATATAATTCAGTCCCACTAGGGTCCTAGGGACCTTAAAATACCAAAAACGTGAAATTTTGGCGATTTCAGCCAAAACTGTGCAATTTTTAAGAAATTCTAGGCATTTCGCAATTTCAGGCACTGCAGCTCGCAAAATCACACTAAAGCGCTTTTCGAGCAGGAGCGCTTTTCGCGCTGCTGCACGCGGTAACGCTTTTTGCATAGTAACGCGCGGCTAAAATAAGTTCACATTTGAAATAATTCAGTTCCACTGGGGTCTAAGGGACCTTCAAATACCAAAACCGTGAAATTTTGTCCATTCAAGCCAAAACTGAGCAGTTTTTAAGAAATTCTAGGCATTTTGCATTTTCAGGCGCTGTAGCGCACTAAATGGCACTGGAGCGCTTTTCGAGGGGCAGCGCACGACAGCTCTTTTCGCGCGGCGGCACGCGGTAGCACCTTTCGCGCCGTAGGGCACGACTAAAATAGGTTCAGATTTGATATAATTCAATCCCGCTAGGGTCCTAGGGACCTTAAAATACAAAACCCTGATGTTTTGGTCATTTCAGTGAAAACCAAGCAATTTTTAAGAAATTCTAGGCATTTTACAATTTCAGGCGCTGCAGCTCGCTGAATCGCGCTGGAGCGCTTTTCGCACTGTAGTGCTCGGTACTGCTTTTCGTATGGCAGCACGCGGTAGCGCTTTTCGCGCTCTAGCGCGCGGCTACAATAGGTTCACATTGGGTCCTACGGACCTTAAAATACCAAAACCATGAAGTTTTAGCCATTTCAGCCAAAACTGGGAATTATTTAACAAATTCTAGTCATTTTGCAATTTCAGGTGTTGCAACGCGCTGAATCGCACTGGAGAGCTTTTCGAGTGGCAGTGCTTTTCGAGCTGGAGCACGCAGTAGCAATTTTCGCACTGCAGCGCGCGGCTAAAATAGGTTCACATTTGATATAATTCAATCCCACTAGGGTCCTAGGGACCTTAAAATACAAAACCTTGAAGTTTTGATCATTTTAGTCAAAACTGGGCAGTTTTTAAGAAATTCTAGGAGTTTTGCAATTTCAGGCGCTGCAGCGCGCTGAATCGCGCTGGAGCGCTTTTGGCGCGGTAGTGCTTTTCGCACGGTAGCGCACGGGAGCGCTTTTTGCGCGGTAATGTGCGGCGAATATAAGTTCACATTTAATATAATTCAATCCCACTAGGGTCTAAGGGACCTTAAAATAACAAAACTGTGAAATATTGGCCATTCAAGACAAAGCTGTGTAGTTTTTAAGAAATACTAGGCATTTTGCAATTTCAGGCGCTGCAGCACGCTGAATCGCGCTAGAGCGCTTTTCGAGCGGCAGCACGCGGAAGCGCTTTTTGCGTGACAACGCGCAGCTAAAATAGGTTCACATTTGCTATAATTCAGTCCCACTAAGGTCCTAGGGACCTTAAAATACAAAACCGTGAAGTTTTGGCAATTTCAGGAAAAACTAGGCAGTTCTTAAGAAATTTTAGGCATTTTGCAATTTCAGGAGCTGCAGCACGCTGAATCGCGCTGAAGCGCTATTCGTGCGGCAACGAGCGGTAGCGTTTTTCGCACGACGGCGCGCGGGAGCACTTTTCGCGCAACAGCGTGTGGCTAAAATAAGTTCACATTTGATATAATTCAGTCCCACTAGGGTCCTAGGGACCTTAAAATACCAAAACTATGAAATTTTGGCGATTACAGCCAAAATTGGGCAGTTGTTAAGAAATTCTAGGCATTTTGTAATTTCAGATGCTTGACAGACTGTAAATACACGTCTGTACTTGCACGCAAGTGTATGTGGTCTGAAGTAATAAGTGAAAAGTGTGACTTTTCGGGAATTTATCGATCCTCAGAGAATTGGTTGATTTGGCACTAAGGTGTATCTATTCTCACTAAAGTTTAAGCTATAGTATGTATTGGATGAGTGGTCTAAAATTAGTACAAATATTTACTAAGTAAAAAAAACAAGATTTAAGAAAGGGGAAAGTTGGGGCCATCCCACATGCCATGACATAATATTCATGTAGATTAGTTTCTCAAGCTTTATCATTTAATTTAATTAAAATCAAGTGCACATTATTGTCCTTGAGTCTAGCTTAAGGTTTTATAAGTTTAAATCTTGTGCACAAAATGAACTCATATTCGGTTCTACTTTGGCACAAAGATTCTTGTAAGATTCTTCGGATTTAAATTTTAATCTTATTCTCTTGATCAAGAAGAGCTTGATTTTTTAACCCTTCGGATCTTACAAGCATTGACTTCCACTACGAGCATCACTCGCATCATACATAGTTGAGATGATGGATTCACATGTTGGGCTCAATGATTATGTCACTTAGTTTATGATCACTCAACACTTCCTTCCTCTACCTCAATTGTGTTAAGCTAAGAAGCTCATTTAGTGGGTCTTAGCATCACTTGCACTAACTCTTTGGTTGAGCTTAGATTGAGGTGCATTGAGCTTATGAGCTTTCTCATTCATGCACTCATAATCTAGCATCCAACCTAAGGTGGGCTATGGAGCACAAGATAATTAATTCATGGAGTTTGTTTTTTTTTTTTTTAGTTCTTTTCTCATAATCACATTCAAGACTAATTAGACAAAATTTTCTTAGTAAGGTATTAAAATAACAAACAAATTATGCTTGAGGCAAAACATTCATACATTAATATTACATCATGCAAATGGGATTTCACCCCCAACCCTCCTCAAGGGAGTTTAGCTACTCATTGCACAAGAAAAGAAGAAAAACACATACATGGATAAAAACCCTTTCATGGTCAACTAAAAAGAAATACAAGAGTGGAGTTTAGAAGATACTAGGAATACTCCGTAGAAGTTCTCCGGAATCCTTCTTCTCCTTCTCAATATTCCCTCCTTAAGTCTTTAGTGCTGCCTTCTTCCTCCTCTTCCAAAGCAAGAGCTTGCCTTCCCACCCTTGAGGAGTTCCTCTTTTTCCTTGGCTCTCCTCCTTACTTAGTAGAATTTAATTAAAATTGCGAACTCTCCTCTTGTCAAGACTAGGGGTATTTATAGGAAGGGGGGGCTGCCATCCTCTCTTCATTTCAAACTAGTTTTTCCATATAAAAATCTGAATTCATCATGACAATAACCTCTATTTATGGTGAGGTGACAATAATCTTCAATTATTTACCCAAGAAAAAGAAAAGGCTGAACTAGCGTACATCTCCCGGGTCGAACCCCAAAATATCACCTCAAAGCTTCCTTTTTCAAATAAAATGGGCTGCAGCAGAGAATGATGGCTGGGGACAAAATGCAATATAGAGGTCTTGTCCCCAGCCGCAATAAATGCATGTTTGAAAAATTTTTGCGGCGGGCCGCTACAACGTGCAATAGCGCGCTGGGAGCGCGCTATGGCGCGCTGGAGCGCGCTATGGCGCGCTGCGGCGTGCAATGATCCCTCGTACATTCGCCAAGTCCCACGCTGCTGCACGCCACTGCATTGGAAGATGTCCCACTGCAGATCGCTGCAGCGCGGGACCGCGAGCAGTAGCGGGTCATTCCGCAAAAATCACTGTTCAATTACTTCTCTTTTCATTTTTTCAAGTAAAAATATTTCCTCCGCAGACCTCTGCAGCGCGTGACCGCGCGCTGCAGCGGGCCATCTGCGAAAAACACTGTTCAATTAATTTAGCCTCCATTTTTATAGTTATGAATATTTCTGCTGCAGATCGCAGCAGCGCGCGACCACGCGCTTTAACGGGTCATTCCGCGAAAAACACTGTTCAATTAGTTGTGCCCCCTGTTTGTATAGTTTAGAAATAATTCCGCTGCAGACCGCGCGCTGTAGTGGGCCATTCCGTGATTACTGTTTAATTAGTTTAGGCAATCAATTATATATAGTTTAGAGGTTTCCGCTGCAGCCCGCTGCGGCCCCGTGGTAGTGCACTGCAGCGCGCTGTAGCGGATTTCTTTAATAAATTTTAAAAACTCTGCAGAAATGCCTTAGAACTCCTTTGGATTCCATTTTCCTGAAAAAGATAAAAAAAATTTATTTAGGAGAAGCATAAGGATCTTAAATAAATGAATTTTCCCCTTTATTTAGATATAATTTATGGATTCATCACACCCCCACACTATTCTTGCTCGTCCTCGAGTAAGCTCAAAATGATAATTTTTTCTGTTTTGGAGGAATGAAAGTCACAATAATGTACATAAAGTAAGTATAAGTCAAAATATGTGCATGGTAAAAAATGAAATGAACAATGTAGTAATATTAATATTTTTAATTATGGCACTAAGGTGGTTTAATCAATGAATCTCCAAATATTTGAGTTTTCAATGCTTGAAATTAGGTGATGGGTACAATTCATTATGGACTTTAAGACTAAAGAAATGGTTAGGGATTCCTAGAGTTGTGCCATATGTGCTCCTTCTTATGAATCACAAAGATGAAAAGTTTAAAGAAGAGATATTTTTCTTCATCCTTTCTCATTTTGTTCATTTGGGAGAGATATTTTTCATCATCCATGTGAAGATGGTCAAATGGTCTTCCCTATGCTATAAATGTGGTGATCCATATGAAGGGGGGGGCAGCTTTTCTAGCAATCTTTTGACTGCCTTAGGAACCCAAAAGGTCATGACTCATTGACTGCATATTCCCAAGGCAAGGAAAAATTTTCTGAATCTGGGCAAACTGCTACAGCGCGCAGTAGCACGCTGCAGTGCGCGGTCGCGGGTTTAAGCGCGCAAGGAGTGGAAATTGGGTCCACGAACCATCGCGATGCACATCCCGCTGCAGCACGCTGTCGCGCAAAATTTTTTATTTTTATTTTTTATTTGTTGGGTTGCCTCCCAATAAGCGCTTCATTTTACATCCTAAGCTAGACTCACTACTTATCAATATGTTGGATCCGACAGTTTCTTTTTTCATAAGCTAAAGCTATCCGAGTGAGCACAACCGTCTTGGTGGCTCAAACCCAGTTCATCCTTACCCTCAACTAAAGGATCCATTTTTTCATTTTCAAAATTTGGGGGGGGTCTTTTTCTTTCTTTTTTCACGTCGTATTTTTCTCTTTTTCACTCCTTCCTTGCTCTCCTTTTCAGAAGAAGGAGTATAGTAGCCATCAGAATTTTTTTCTTCTATTGTCAAGTCTCCTAGAACATTATCTACCCATAACCTCTATTCTCTAACCCTTTCTCTTACTTCATCCTCCATTTTTTTCTTTTTAAAGAGAGTGGGTTTTAGATCAATCACTTCTGTTTTTCCCTTAACACTAATGCTCATTATACCACGACTCACATCTATGACAGCCTTAACACTCATCAAAAAGGGTCTTCCAAAAATAATCATTGAATTTTTGTTCTATTGGTCCCATTCACACATCACAAAGTCAGTTGGAATAATGAAATTTCCTAATTCAACAGCAACATTCTTTATCATTCCTAGAGGAGTAAGGGATTCAAGATTAGCAAACTCCAAAATCATCGAGGTATATTTCATCCCTTTTACCTTTAATTGTTCATAGATGTGGTAGGGCATAACATTAACTGAAGCACCTAGATCACACAAGGGATCTATAAATACTTTATTTCTTATTACGCACGGGATGCTCAACCTCCTAGGATCTTCACATTTGTGTGCGGTTAGCTTTTCATGGTAATTTCCATTTCTTTCCACTTCCTCTAGTCCAAAATTTGCTGCTCTCTTTTTCTCATTATTAATTCCTTCTAATACATTTTCAGAATGTATCACACTCACCAATTCCCTTGAGTTTATTTCTGTTGAACTGGGTAAAGCCCCTTGCTGCCGAGAGGTCAGCTGCTTAGAGATTTGCCCCAATTGTGTCTCAATATTCCTGAATAAAAGCCTCGTGACGTGTGATGGTGGCCTCAGTGCGGTGCATGAATTGGGTTGTTTCAGCCTTAAATGAATTGAAGGTCCCTTCTAGATTGTGTTGATAGTTGTTGTTATTATTATTATTATAATTTATGCCTTGTTGGTTAGATGAATTCCCCTCATATTGATTAGCATTGTTATTATTACTCCATGAGAAATTTGGGTGGTTTTTCCATCCTGGGTCGTACGTATTGGAGTAGGGGTTGTTTGTTTTGTTGTTGTTTCTTAGGTAATTAACTTGTTCAGTGTTGTTTTGTACGAAAGAGATGTTTAAATTACAGCTCTCACTGTTGTGCCTTCCCCCGCACAGTTCACAGTGTACCTCAGAAACCACATTTATATTCATCTTTTCTATCCTTTCGTTCAAGGCATGAATTTTTTGTTGAAGAGCTGTTATTTGATTACATTTAGTTACTTTAATGGATTCTTTTTTTAGCCTTTCAGAAGGCCATTGGCATGCGTTGTTTGTCATTTCTTTCAAGAGGTTATAAGCTTCCTCTTGGGTCTTCCACTAATGGAGCCACCGGCGGCTGCATCAATAAGTGTCATCATTGGAGCATTCAAACCATTGTAAAAGGTTTGCACTTGCATCCATAGAGGAAACCCATGATGTGAGCAACCCTGAGGCACTCCTTAAAGCGATCCCACCCGTCATTGTAACAACCCTAGGTTGTTACCCTAGCTAAAACTAGATTAATTAAGCTAAACTAAGGTTTGATTTTGATTCCATTGGATTCAATGGGTCATTTAAACCTAAACCTAAAAGTTTGAAATCAATCGGAGCTAAATTCAAAAATTTTGTATTTTTGGCTATTTTTTAAGCCCTGAAAAATACCTAAAATATTTTGATCTCCAAATTGAAATCTAATTTTATTTTTGAATTCCTCATACCCAAATTAGCTAAGGGTAAAATTTTGGGAATTTTTGGAGGTCATTTAGTCACATTTTGGATTTAATTTAAATTGGTTTAATTGTAAATTAGGGTTTTAGACAATTCCAAATTGCAAATCTACCCTTCCCCAACGGTCAGCTCCTTCCCAAACCGCGGGCACCATCTGGGCCGTCCATTCCGCGGTCTTGATCCAACGGCTCGCACAGTTGGATGAATCCATCTAATCTCCGCCGTTCTGCGATTTCAAGATCCCGATCTGACGGCATCTAAGCGATCCGCCGTAAATACCTACGATCAACTGTTAGATTCCCCGATTGGATCCAACGGTTGATCTCTTATCCTCGATCGTTTGTTTGATGTCAGAAGATCTGGACCGTTCTGCGTCAACCAACGATCCATCAGACGGCTCCGGCAGCTCCCGCTACTGTGGATCGTCTCCTTCCCCCAACCCGTGCCCGACAGTCGAATCCTCCCGTACTGCCACGTCCTCCAGTCGGTCTGCCACTCCCGCGCCACGCCAGGAAGACCGTTGCGGCCTTGCCCTTGCTTCCGGAGCAGTCCCAGCCAAGCCTGAGCTCTGGTCCACCCCCAATTCGGGAAATTGAGGGAACCCCCTCGGGCCGAGACAACCTCCCAACCCAAGCTATGGAAGCCACCCTCCATAGCCCCTGAGCCTATAAATACCCTAAGAGAATCACAGTGAGTCCCTTTGCTCACTGTGATCCCTCAATTGGCGGCTAAAACCCCGTAGAGCTCTCACCTTCCTCGGCGAACTCCCGGCATTTTCAGAAGGCTAGGACCGCTGATAGAGGGTTCGTCTGGTGTTCAGATCCCCTGTGCACATTCACTTAACCTCCAGAAAGCTCCATAGCCCGTCAATTTCCCTCGGTAAGCCCTGTGTCCCCGACTTCAGGTACAACTTCCTCCATTAAAAGTTTCTGAAGCTCCCATCATTGCTGTCTTCTAGAATGAGCTCTGAATGCCGTCTAAGCAGCCTTAGCCACCTAGGAAACCCCTGTGATTGTCGCCTGGGGCCAGGCTAGCTCAAGTCGATTGTATCGATCGACTGAGGTAGCCAACGAGCCAATGGCTGAGTCCGAGTAAGGACCCAGCGATTGGCTGCGTCTCGGGTTAAGATAGGTTGGGGTTTCGACGCGTCAAGTTCCCCTGAGTGTGTAGGGATCAAAATCCCATCGAATCGAGGTCCTAGTGAGGAGAAATTCCCCCTCATAGGCGTCCTGAGACACCTCACAGAAGGACGTCTCAGGTGAGTAAGACCCCATCGATCCAGAGGGATTCAGATGGGGGTTCTTGGTCCAATCGATGCGCCTTCCCTCAGGGAACGTGAAGGGATCTATTTGAGCCCCTGCCGTCGCCGGAGCGCCGAGAATTTCAGCTTTGAAATTCGACGGGCTCGAGGTCCGTCGAGAGGTTGAAGACGAAGTCGCGGGTCCGGGTCGGGCCTGCCGCTGACCCGTGCTGTTCTGATTCTGGGCCGCGGTTAATTAATATCTATTGGAGTGTATTTTAAATAGTTATGATTTAAATTAATTGAAACCTATAGTTTTAATTTAAATAAATATTCAGAATAAATTAATTGAATAACTTTAGATCCACAGATCCAAATTGTATGATCCAATATACCATTTGAATCAGAAAAATTCAAGGAATCTGATATAAAATAAAATTTCATATCCAATGGTTGAATTTAAAAATATTGGCCAAAACTTTTCTGTTCTTAAATAAACCATATAAAATTATCTAATTATCCAATCTATGAGTTTAAGGGATCTGAATGCTCCTTGTACCCTAAGGAATAATTCCAGACCCTTGAAATTAATTTTGGATAATTAATTTTCTTAATCACCCTAATCAAGGGTTAGTAAATTAAACCCTAATTAAGCCTTTGATTTGGGTGGGGATTGTTCCTAAAATCATATTAGACCTAGTATAACTTAAGTGTAAGGTTGGATTGCCCTAAAGAGCCTTAATTTCACTAATCACCCTAAGTGGCTTAATTAAGTGATTAGTGCTAATTAAGATCAATTAGGTCTTTAAAACCTAAATTTTGGGTGTTTCCCACTTTATTAAGTCATGTGAAACATATTAAAATAGATTAGAACCGATTTGGGTAAGTAAACCCTAAAATCCCAATTTTAGCCTTAAGAGGGGCATTTTGGTCATTTTGACCAAAATGTGGATTAATGTCCCTCAAGGATTGAAAATTTCAGTAATATACTTTAAATTAAATTGGAAATGTTCTCTGAAATCTTATAACAATAATATTATTCATATGATCCTTAAATCATCAAATCTTCATTTAATCCTTAAATAAGATACTTAACTCGTAAGCATTCCATTTAAGGATCATTTGACCTGAAAATTGAAATATAATAATAAGAATTGTCAATTGTATCATTAATAAACTCAGATAAGATAACTTAAGAGCTTATTATCAAAAGATAAGGAATTGGAAAAGTTTAAGTTAGGAATCCAGTTTCAGATCTAAAAATGATCAAACTTAGACTCTTAGATCTGAGTAATCTAAAGAGATGATTATAAGCTTAAATGTCAATCAAGGGAAGTGAATGGTTAAAGCATCATCTTAACAAGTGCAATATAGTTTAAATTTCAAAATAAGTATAAAATTAAAGCCCCTAAGCTAGTATCTAGTTTTAATGTCTAAAGTGATCAATCTCAGATCTTTGGATCTTAGATCTTAGACTTAGATCTTCAATTTGAATCAAACCACCTCCAATTGAGATTCTTTAATGATTGATTGTTTAATCTTTTGAAACCTTCCATGCGGGTATAGGATGATTCAATCAATAAGATAATGAAATTATCTTAAAGATTGAATATAGATCTTAGATTCTCAAGTTCTTAACTGATTATTTATCTTATAATTAATAGAATAATCCTTTCACTAAGATCGTAGTTCCTGAATCTTTCAACTTATAGGATCCTTTACCCTTGGGATTAAGTGAGAAATCTAAGATCCTATTTTAGTATCACCTTGGATTAAGAATTTGAACTCAACATAGGGTTTAAGTTCTAAATCCTTAAATATTGATTTATTTGATCAAGATTTGGGTAAGAGAGTAAAATATTCATAAAATTAGGTCGTTGATTTGCTTATTTAAACCATATAGTAGTCACATGATTTTTGATTAGAACTTGTTATGTTCTAATTTTGACTTTAAGGATGAAAATCTGAGATTCTACTCGATAGCTGGATATCGGAGATCCTAAGCTTGTACTTTCTCAGAGTAGTTAGATTTGGAAATTTAACAACAACAGATATCACATATATCTAGATTGAGTCTTTTGCTTACTTTGATTAGATTGCTTTGCATACCTTGGATTTTGAGCTTTAGCCCTTGAGCATAATAGGAAAACTTAGGATGATGTATCCTAAGCTAGTATTGAATTTACATATCATTCAGTTTTGTTTTGTCACAGTTAATAGAATATGACCTAGTTTAGTCTGCCTCTTCAGTAGTAGTATTGTATAGACTGGACTCAGACCTAGCATATTTGGATGGCTAGGCTGGGGATTGATTGATTGATATTGGAGGCCTTGTATGGCCTCTTGGCTGGTATGGCAGTACTAGAACTTAGGCATATTACTACTTTACCTGTATTGTATTGTTTTGGTTTTCTGGTTTGCTTTGCCACATGCTTCAGTGGCCTTATTTTCTGTATTTGTTCGCTTTGCCACATGTCTCAATGGCTTTATATGATATATATTGCTTTGTTTTTGCCACATGCCTCAGTGGCTATTCTTTTCATCTTAATCTGCATGTTGTATATATACTTTCATGGCTTAGATATGTGTATGAATGGCATGTCTAGGATGCTAGAATCTTATCGTATTCGTTACTTATGTTCTTGTATACTCAGCATGTTTTACTTCGATCATAATCATGTTATAATCATATTTATTTCAGTAGTCGTAGTTACTTTTGCTTTTAGCCTCACCTTGCTTATTTAGTGTTTTGTATATTACTTCCCATATATGTTGCGTGCTATAAATGAATAGTTTATAGTATCCCATTTCTTTCATAGCTTGTTGCACCCCTTTATTGCTGCATGTATGGTTAAATTTAAATGTGATATACTATAATATTCAGTTTACTTTAAATAGCCTAAAATGTACTTAGACAATTGTCTAACTGTAACCTTTTTATTTTGTTGGCTGGGGCCCTGGCATTTGTAGTACTGACAAATGTCAGATTCAGACTTGTTCGTGGGCAGTGTCGCTGAGGAGGAGCCAGTTCAGGAGGAGGACCTTCCAGCTGCTGTCTAGCTAGCTTTGCCTTGTTATTCCAGTGAGGATGCGAGTCTTTCATTTTTCAGTTATCCATTTTAGTTTGTAATAATTAAACTTTGTGGATGTACTTTACTTTCTGCATTGTGATGAGTTACTATATTGCATTTTCTTTTCCTACTATGTATGCTTGTGGATGTTACTCTATGTTATATTGCTTCCACCACTTTGATATGTATATTGATGAATGTTACAGCACTTGGTGACAAGTCCTTGCCTTAAGGCAAGTTGGGTTCGCCTAACTTTACTTAAGTTGGGGATTTGCCACAGTTGGAGCACCGTACTTCCTTATTGTCAGTACGGGGGCCCCACAGTTGGTATCAGAGATTGCCATAAGGTGTCAGAATGGGATCTAAGATTCCTTTCTACCTAATGGATCGTTCTTCTGAAATACACGCATCAATATAGGTGACATCCATAACATAGTAGTGCCAGTAACTCTATTCATAATGAAAGAGGAGAATACTCCCAACCTAATAAATTTATTAAATTAGGGTCTAACACAAATATAGTAAAATTCTGCTCCCAGAATCAGATGGGATCTGAGGAGTCCGATATAGACTACTATCAGCATATCTTCAGGAGTGCTTGGGACAGTAGCTTCAAATGGAGGTAGGAAAGCAGCTGGCAAATCGAAGGAGTTTCATCAAGAGGAATTTTGGTCCTGGAGAAGCTTCTACGACAAACTGTATATCGAGGGCTCAACTTTCCAGTGTATGCGCAAGAATGGCTGAGCCGAGTAGAGTCCCTTCTGGAGCACATAGAGTGTCCCGAGTCACTCTATGTAGATATGGTGACTGACCTGATGGTGGACTACGCCGGAGTATGGTGGTACGAGACTATGGCAAAGCTCGAGAAGAAGCGTAATAGGAAGCGGCGAGAAGTCACCTTTGAGGATTTTTGCGCAGCCTTTAGGGCCGAGTACATTGATAAAATCTAAATAATAGTTAGATTAAATGTTATTTTAATTTCAAGCAAACCTCGTTTGATTTACAGTTTGGCATTGTAATTTCAAAATTTTATAATTAATGAGAAATTTTGATTTCCTTCCTTAGAGTAAATTATGAGTTGTTCTTTTCTTAATTAAAACTAGAATGGATTCTGTATCACCACCCACTGTTACCCCAATCCAGAACACTGTGGCATCCAGTAGTTCTAACGACATGGTGGCTCATCTGCAAGCTATGGTGGCAACACTCTTAGAGAACCAAGCTCAACAGGCTCTAGTCATGCAGAAATTGTTGAATGAGCGTGTAACCCCAACAACTGTCACTGCTCCAACAGTCCATGCTCCACAAGCTGCTTCATCTTCACACCATACAGCAGATAATCTCTTCCATAATTTCCTGAGGTCAAGGCCTCCAACCTTTGGTGAGAACTTGTCCCCAATGGATACGGCCGATTGGCTGAAGGCCATAGAAAAGGATCTAGTTGGTCTGAAAATTCCAAACTCTGAAGCCATCCGTCTCACCACTCATGTATTTCACACCGAGGTGGAATATTGGTGGGAAGGAGTCAGGAACACCAAGTTCATCGATTATGAATTAGACAACATTCCTAGGGATGCATTTGTTGAAGCCTTCAAGACTGAGTTCATCCCCCCGTCCGCACAAAACATGATTACAGATACGATCATGAGGTTGACACAAGGAAGTCACTCAGTGGCGGAATACGAGAGAGAGTTCCGTAGATTAATCTGTTTTGCACCAGAAGTTACCCACTCTAAGTCAGCAAAGTGTCATCGCTTCCTTTGTGGACTCAGAAGTTCATTGAAGAATCAGATAGTGCCACTCTGTCTAACTAGTTTCTTCAAACTAGTGGAAACGGCTAAAGTGATTGAACATCACTAATCCGAAGAAGATCATAAGTGAAAGGCGCAAACCAATCTAAACCAGCGAGGAAATTTCAAAAGGCACGGGTCTGACCCCGCGAAAGTATATCAGCTGGAAGCTGCACCTACAACTGAACAAATTCAGAATTGCGCCAAACCACATCTGTATGGCAAGTGTTATCACTTTGGCTAGAGATGTTTCAATTGTGGGCGCACAGGTCATCGATTCTATCAGTGCGACCACACAGAAACAATAGACGGAGTTCAAATGAAGCTGTATCATAAGAAGCTGGTGTTTTGAACAACTCCGCTGAATCGGAGAGAACCAAATCTGGCCATAATGCCAGCCCCTGCTCCTGAAGTGGCTCACACCCAGCCACCAGCACCCAATTCTCAGAATTTCTAGTGACGGCAAAATAACAATCGTCCTACTGGACCTGCCTGAGTGTATGCTTTAACTCCTTTGGAAGCCGCGGAAGATAACAACGTGGTTTCAGGTACACACTCTTAAACCTCTCTTATTACATTGCCTTTCTGTATGATAAATCTTTTCAAGCTGTTAATGCAAAACTGTGTAATTTAGGCACACTTTATTTCAATAACTAACCTTGTAATGTATTGTTCGATATGGGTGCTAGTCACTCATTCATCTCAGAACAATTTGCTAATAATCTTAAACTTCACACATGCAACCAAGCGCAAAGATTGAGTGTTGGACTTCCATCAGAAATCCAACTAAGTGCTCAGAAATTTTGCAATATCAAAGTCCCGATAAATGATCAAGAATTTCAGGCTAAGCTAATCGTTCTACCGATAGTAAACTTTGACATCATCCTTGGGATGAATTGGCTTAGTGATAATAATGCTGTGATTAACTACAATAAAAAGAGAGTCACTCTCCACTCTCAGGGTAAGCCTGAAACATTTGTAGGCAAAACTAGCACGCAGTTATCTTTAATAAATGCCGTTAAAGTAGAGCAGTTGATTGTCAAAGGTTGTAGTGCCTACTTAGTGACCATGATGGGCGAAACAAAAGAAAATATCTCCCTTGCTGATTGTAAGGTAGTCAAAGAATTTGCCGATATATTCCCAGAAGATTTGCCTGGTGTACCTCCTTCCAAAGAAGTAGAATTCTCCATTGAATTAATTCCTGGTACACAGCCAATATCCAAAGCACCGTATAGAATGACGCCTAAGGAGCTTCAGGAACTCAATGAGCAGTTACAAGAGCTCCTGAATAAAGGTTTTATTAGGCCAAGCATGTCTCCTTGGGGAGCGCCAGTTTTATTTGTGAAGAAGAAGGATGGATCTGTGCATATGTGCATAGACTATCGTGAACTGAACAAGGTCACCATAAAGAACAAATACCCACTGCCTAGAATTGATGATCTGTTCGATCAATTGTCCGGAGCCGTGATATTTTCTAAAATCGATCTAAGGTCTGGATACCATCAGTTGCGAGTAAAAGAAGACGACGTAGGGAAGACTGCGTTCCATACTCGTTATGGACACTTTGTGTTTTTGGTGATGTCATTTGGACTCACCAATGCACCATCCATCTTTATGGATTTAATGCAGCGAGTGCTGAAACCATATCTGGAAAAATTCATAATCGTCTTTATTGACGATATCCTCATTTACTCCAAAACTCTGAAAAACCATGAAGAACATCTAAGGCTAGTGTTGGAAACCTTGCGTGAGCATCAACTTTATGCCAAGTTCTCCAAGTGCGAGTTCTGGCTTAACTCCATTGCATTTTTGGGGCACGTAGTCGATGCTCAGGGAATTCGAGTAGACCAGAGCAAAGTAAAAGCTATTCAGATTGGGTTCAACCTAAGTCTGTCACCGATATTAGAAGTTTTCTTGGATTGGCAGGATACTACAGGAAGTTTGTTAAGGGCTTTTCCCAGATTGCTTCGCCGTTGACTAAATTAACCCAAAAGGCTGTCCCATTCATTTAGAGCCCAGAATGTGAGAAAGCATTTCAAACCCTTAAGGATGCTCTATCTAACGTTCCAGTTCTTGTTCTACCAAAAGAAGGTTTGAATTACCATGTGTATACCGATGCTTCTGGAATTGGTCTAGGTTGTGTTTTGATGCAAGAGGGTAAGGTAATTGCTTACGCCTCTCGTCAACTAAAACCCCATGATAAAAACTATCCAGTTCATGACCTTGAACTTGCAACCGTAATATTCGCCTTGAAAATATGGTATCACTATTTGTATGGAGTACAATGTTCAATTTTCACTAATCATCAAAGTTTGAAGTACATCTTCACCCAGCGAGAGTTGAATTGCCGTCAAAGAAGATGGTTGGAACTTATCAGTGATTATGATCTCAGTATCCAGTATCATTCCGGAAAAGCGAATGTTGTGGCCGATGCTCTTAGTCGTCGTGCTACTCAAACCTCTATGATTGCCTCCAGTTTCTTAGAACCTGAATTTCGTAAGCTCGAGATTACTCCAGTTAATGGTGATATGCTGAGTTCGCTATTAGTAAATATTAATGTGGAACCCACTTTCCACCGAGATGTCTCCATCTCGCAAACCAAAGATGATGAGTATCTGAAATTTAAAGCAGATATCGAAGGTGGTCATCGTCAGGATTTGCAGTTGCAGAATGGTGTAGTTTATCAGGGCAATCGATTGTGGATACCTAAATCTATGCTTCAAGAGGTTTTAGTCGAAGGCCATAATTCTGGGTATTATATTCACCCAGGTAGTACTAAGATGTATCAAGACTTGAAGCAATCATTTTGGTGGCCAGGTATGAAGAAAGATGTAACTGATTTTGTGGCCAAATGCCATGCCTATAATATAGTAAAGGCCGAACACCAAAGACCTGGTGGTCTTCTGCATCCGCTTGATATTCTTGAATGGAAATAGTTCGATATATCAATGGACTTCGTCATGGGATTGCCTCGTGCCAAATCTGGTGTCGATGCAATCTGGGTTATTGTTGATAGGTTAACTAAATCAGCGCATTTCCTTCCTATTCGTCAAACTGATTCAGTAGAGAAGTTGGCAAAGCTCTACATCAAGGAGATTGTCAGGTTGCATGGAATTCCAAAGTCAATTGTATCTGATAGAGATAGCAGATTTACTTCCAAGTTTTGGTAAGCTGTGCATCTAGATCTGGAAACGACTCTAGCTATGAGTACAGCTTTTCATCCTCAAATGGATGGTCAGACTGAGAGAGTAAATCAAGTTCTAGAAGACTTGCTTAGACTCTGTATCCTTGATTTTGCTGGTTCCTGGGAAGATCACATCCCATTAGTGGAGTTCGCCTATAACAACAGTTTTCAAGCCAGTATTAAGATGGCTCCTTATGAAGCTTTATATAGTAGAAAATGTAGTACTCCACTAGCCTGGTCTGAAACAGGAAGTGTTCAACTATTTGGTTCAGAATTGGTAGAAGAAACCAGTAGTAAGATCAAGTTAATTCAGCAGAGAATTCGTTCAACTCAAGATCGTCAGAGTAAGTATCATGACTATCACCACAGTCTCTTAGAGTTCAGCGTGGGAGATTCTGCTTATCTGAAGGTCAGCCCAATGAAGGGTGTTTTCAGATTTGGTGTAACTGGGAAACTCAGTCCCCGCTATCTAGGACCTTTCAAAATATTGGCCAAGGTAGGGTCATCTGCTTATCGACTAAGCCTACCTGATGGTTTTGCAGCTGTTCACAACGTGTTTCATGTATCCTCATTGAGAAGATGTCTTCGAGACCCTTCTCATCTTGTTCAACTCCCAGCAGTAGAAATTCAACCTGATATTTCTTATGCCGAAGAACCTATCAGAATTTTAGCTCGTGATCAGAAACAGCTGAGGAATCGTTCAATTCCTATGGTCAAAATTCAGTGGAAGAATCGATCGTTGGAAGAATCTACTTGGGAGAAAGAGGTGGATATGCGCAATAAATATCCCCAACTCTTAGTAAACTCAGGTACTATTCATTTCTTTTCCTTCAATTGTATCTAAAACTCGTATTATCGCAGCAGGATATTTCTTCACTTAGGTGATGTCAGGGACGACATCGTTCTTAAGTGGGGGAGTCTGTAACAACCCTAAATTGTTACCCTAGCTAAAACTAGATTAATTAAGCTAAACCAAGGTTTGATTTTGATTCCATTGGATTTAATGGGTCATTTAAACCTAAACCTAGAAGTTTGAAATCAATCGGAGCTAAATTGGAAAACTTTGTATTTTTGGCTATTTTTTAAGCCCTGAAAAATACTAAAATATTTTGATCTCCAAATTGAAATCTGATTTTATTTTTGAATTCCTCATACCCAAATTAGCCATGACATAATATTCATGTAGATTGGTTTCTCAAGCTTTATCATTTAATTTTATTAAAATCAAGTGCACATTATTGTCCTTGAGTCTAGCTCAAGGTCTTACAAGTTCAAATCTCGTGCACAAAATGAACTCACATTCGGTTCTACTTTGGCACAAAGATTCTTGTAAGATTCTTGGGATTTAAATTTTAATCTTATTCTCTTGATCAAGGAGAGCTTGATTTTTTAAACCTTCGGATCTTACAAACAATAATTTCCACTACGAGCATCACTTGCATCATACATAGTTTAGATGATGGATTCACATGTTGGGCTCAATGATTATGTCACTTAGTTTATGAGCACTCAACACTTCCTTCCTCTACCTCAATTATGTTGAGCTAAGGAGCTCATTTAGCGGGTCTTAGTATCACTTGCATCAACTCTTTGGTTGAGCTTAGATTGAGGTGCATTGAGCTTATGAGCTTTCTCACATAGTTCCAAGCCTTCATGCACTCACAATCTAGTATCCAACCTAAGGTGAGCTAAGGAGCATAAGACAATTAGTTCTTAGAGTTTTTTTTTTTTTTAGTTCTTTTCTCATAATCGCATTCAAGACTAATTAGTCTCTAGTGCTGCCTTTTTCCTCCTCTTCCAAAGCAAGAGCTTGCCTTGCCACCCTTGAGGAGTTCCTCTTTTCCCTTGGCTCTCCTCCTTACTTAGTAGAATTTGGCTTAAGTTGTGAACCCTCCTCTAGTCAAGAGGAGGGGTATTTATAGGAAGGGTGGCTGCCATCCTCCTCTTCATTTCAAACCAGCTTTTTCATATAAAAATCTGAATTCATCATGACAATAACCTCCAATTATGGTGATGTGATAATAATCTTAAATTGTTTACCCAAAACATCACATCAAAGCTTCCTTTTTCAAATAAAATGGGCTGCAGCATGGAATGATGGCTGGGGACAAAATGCAGGATAAAGGTCTTGTCCCCAGGCGTAATAAATGCATGTCTGGAAAATTTTTGCGGCGGGCCGCTGCGGTGTGCAATGATCTCTGGCACATTCGCTAAGTCCCACGCTACCGCGCGCTACCGCGTTTTAGCTTTAGAAGATGTACCGCTGTAGACCGCTGCAGCGCGCGACCGCGCGCTGTAGCGGGTCATTCCGTAAAAAACACTGTTCAATTACTTCTCTTTTCATTTTTTCAAGTAAAAATATTTCTGCCGCAGACTGCTGCAGCGCGTGACCGCGCACTGTAGCGGGTTATTCCGTAAAAATATTGTTTAATTAATTTAGCCTCCATTTTTATAGTTATGAATATTTTCGCTGCAGACCGCTGCAGCGCGCGACCACGCGCTGTAGCGGGTCATTCCGCAAAAAATAATATTCAAGTAGTTGAGCCCCCTGTTTGTATAGTTTAGAAATAATTCCGCTACATACAGCTGCAGCGCGCGACCACGCGCTGTAGCGGGTCATTCCGTGATTAATATTCAATTAGTTTAGGCAATCAACTATATATAGATTAGAGGTTTCCGCAGCAGCCCGCTGCGGTGCACTGTAGCGCGCGGCAGTGCGCTATAGCGGATTCCGTTAATAAATTTTAAAAATACTGCAGAAATGCCTTAGAACTCCTTTAGATTCCATTTCTCTGAAAAAGATATAAAAAAATTGATTTAGGAGCAGCATAAACATCTTAAATAAATGAATTTTTTCCTTTATTTAGATATAATTTATGGATTCATCAACGCTGCAGCGCGCTGAATCGCACTAGAGCGCTTTTCGAGCTGCAGCACGGAGCGCTTTTCGAGCGGTAGCAAGCGGTAGCGCTTTTCGCGTAGTAACGCGCAGTTAAAATAAAGTTCATATTTAATATAATTAAGTCCCACTCGGGTACAAGAGACCTTAAAATAACAAAATCGTGAAATTTTGGCAATTCAAGCCAAAATTGGGGAGTTTTTAAAAAATTCTATGCATTTTGCAATTTCAGGCGCTGCAGCGTGTTGAATCGCGCTGCAGTGCTTTTCGAGCGGCAGCGCGCGGGAGCGCTTTTCACGCTTCAACGCGCGGTAATGCTTTTCGCGTGGCCACGCGCGGCTAAAATAGGTTCACATTTGATATAATTCAGTCTCATTAGCGTCCTAGGGACTTTAAAATACAAAACCATGAAATTTAGGCCATTTCAGTCAAAATTGGGCAGTTTTTAAAAAATTTTAGGCATTTTGTAATTTCAGGCGCTGCAGCGCGCTGAATCGCGCTGGAGCACTTTTTGCTCGGTAGCGCTTTTCGCACGGCAGCGCGCGGCTAAAATAAGTTCACATCTGATATAATTCAGTCCCAGTAAGGTCCTAGGGATCTTAAAATACCAAAGCCGTCAAATTTTGACGATTTCAGCCATAGCTGGGCAGTTTTTAAGAAATTCTAGGCATTTTGCAATTTCAGGAGCTGCAGCGTGCTGAATCGCGCTAGAGCGCTTTCTGAGCGGCAGCACGTGGGAGCGCTTTTTGCGCTGCAACGCGCGGTAGCATTTTTCGTGCGTTAGCTCTGTTCGCGCAGTAACGTGCGGCTGCAATATATTCACATTTGATATAATTCAGTCTCGCTAGGGTCCTAGGGACCTTAAAATACCAAAACCGTGAAGTTTTGGCCATTTGAGTCAAATCTGGGCAGTTTTATAGAAATTCTAGGCATTTTGCAATTTCAGGCGCTACAGCACGCTGAATTGCGTTGGAGCGCTTTTTGCACAGCAACGCACGGGTGCGCTTTTCGCGCGGCAGCGCCCGGGAGCGCTTTTCGCACTGCAGTGCTCGGTAGCGCTTTTTGCGCGGCCGCGCTCAGTTAAAATAGGTTCATATTTGATATAATTCTGTTTGACTATGGTCCTAGGCACCTGAAAATACCTAAATGTTAAATTTTAGTCATTTCAACCAAAACTGGGCAGTTTTGTTAGAAATTCAAGGCATTTTGCAATTTCAGGCTCTACAACGCGCTGAATCGCGCTGGAGCGCTTTTCGCGCGACAGCACTCGGTAGCGCTTTTTGCGCAGCAGCGCACGATAGCATTTTTCGCACTGCAGAGCACTGGAGTGCTTTTAACGCAGCAGCACGCGGCTAAAATAAGTTCACATTTGATATAGTTCAGGCCCACAAGGGTCCAAGGGACCTTAAAATACAAAAATTGTGAAGTTTTGGCAATATCAGTTAAAACTGGGCAATTTTTAAGAAATTCTAAGTATTTTGCAATTTCAGGCGCTACAGCGCACTGAATCGCGCTAGAGCGCTTTTCGCGCGGCAATGCGCGGCTAAAATAGGTTCACGTTTGATATAATTCAGTCCTACTTGCGTCCGATGGACCTTAAAATCCCAAAATCCTGAAATTTTGGCCATTTCAGCCAAAACTAAGTAGTTTTTAAGAAATTCTTGGCATTTTGCAATTTCAGGCCCTGCAGCGCGCTGAATCGTGCTGGAGCATTTTTCGCGCGGCAGCGCGCAAAAGCTCTTTTCGAGCTGCAGCGCGCAGTATGGCTTTTCGGGCGGCAGCAAGCGGTATGGCTGATGAATCCATAAATTATCTAAAATAAAAGGGAAAATTCATTTATTTAAGATATTTTTTGCTGTTCCTAAATCAATTTTTTCTATTTTTTTTAGAAAATGGAATCCAAAGGAGTTATATGGAATTTCTACAATTTTTCTAAAACTATAAACAAAGAATTCCGCTACAGCGCGCGGTCGCGCGCCGTAGCGGGCTGCAGTGGAAACATTTAAACTATATTAAACAGGCTCCCAACTAATTGAACTGTGATTTTTGCGGAATGACCTGCCACAGCGCGCGGTCGCGCGCTGCAGCGGTTTGCAATGGAAATATTTATAAGGGGACCCAACTAATTAAACAGTGAATTTCGTGCGGCAGCAAGCGGTATGGCTGATGAATCCATAAATTATATCTAAAATAAAGGGAAAAATTCATTTATTTAAGATATTTTTTGCTGCTCCTAAATCAAATATTTCTATCTGTTTTAGAAAATGGCATCCAAAGGAGCTCTAGGGCATTTCTGCAATTTTTCTAAAAATATAAACAAAGAATTCCGCTACAGCGCGCTGCAGCACGCGGTCTCGCACCGCAGCGGGATGCAGCGGAAACATTTAAACTATATTAAACAGGCTCCCAACTAATTGAACAGTGATTTTCGTGGAATGACCCGCTATAGCGCAAGGTCGCGCGCTGCAGCGGTCTGTAGCGTAAATATTTATAAGGGGACCCAACTAATTGAACAGTGAATTTCACGGAACGACCTGCTACAGCGCGCGGTCACGCGCTGCAGCGGTCTGCCGTAGAAATATTTCACCTTAATAAAATAAGGGGTCAACTAATTGAACAGTGAATTTTGCGGAATGCCCCGCTACAGCGCGCAGTCGTGCGCTGCAGCGATCTGCCGCGAAAATATTTCTAACTCTATAAAATGCAGGAAAAAGAACAAATTGAATAGTGTTTGCGGAATTGACCGCTACAGCGTGCGGTCGCGCGCTGCAGCGGTCTACAGCGGAGAACTTGGCTAAATTGCTAGGGACCAAGGTATGCTAAAGCACGCCGCAGCACGCTCTAGCGCGCTGCAGTGGCCCGCCGAAATTTTTCCCAGACAATGCATTTAATGCGGTTGGAGACATGACCTTTATCCTGAATGTTGTCTCCAGCCATCATTTCCTGCAGCAGTCGTTATTGTACGAAAGGGAAGTTTTGAGGTGATGTCTTGGCTAAAGAAATGAGATTATTGTCACCTCATCCTAAATTAAAAATTAGTGCAATGATGAAATCAACATTATGTATGGAAGTTCTGGTTGCTTATGAAGGAGAGGAGCATGCAGCCCCCCCCCCCTCCTATAAATACCTGTCCTCTTGACTAGAGGAGGGTTCACAAATTTAGCAAAAATTCCCTAAGTATGGAGGAGAGCCAAAGGAAGAGAGAACTCCCCTTAGTGAATATTCGTGCTAATTTTAGACCAACCAACCAATACATACTATAGCTTAAACATTATTGAGAATATATATACTTTAGTGCCAAATCAACCAATTCTCTGTGGTTCAATAAATTCCCGGAAAGTCACACTTTCCACTTATTACTTCAGACCACGTACACTTGCGTGCAAGCGCAGACATGTATCTACAGTCTGTCAATAGCTTTTCGCGCGGCAGCGCGCGGTATGGCTATCTGCGCGGCAGCGCGCGATAGTACTTTTCACGCGGCATCTCGCGGCTATAAGAAGTTCACATTTGATATAATTCAGGCCCACTAGGGTCCAATAGACCTTAAAATACAAAAACTAAGAAGTTTTGGCCATTTCAGTCTAAACTAGGTAGTTTTTAAGAAATTATATGCATTTTGCAATTTCAGGCGCTACAGCGCGCTGAATCGCACTGGAGCGCTTTTCACGCAGCACCGCACAGTAGCGCCTTTCACGCTGCAGTGCTCGGAAGCACTTTTTGTGCGGCAACGCGCGATATCGCTTTTCGTGCGCCAGTGCGCGGCTAAAATAGGTTCACATTTGATATAATTCAGTCCCACTGGGGTCCAAGAGACCTTCAAATACAAAAACCATAAAATATTGGCCATTCAAGCCAAAACTGGGCAGTTTTTAATAAATTCTAGGCATTTTGCAATTTCAGACGCTGCAGCGTGCTGAATCATGCGGGAGCGCTTTTTGCGCGGCAGCGCGTGGTAGCTCTTATCGCACGGCCGCGCGCGGTAGTGCTTTTCGCGCGGCAGCCTGCGGCTAAAATAAGTTAACATTTGATATATTTCTGTCCCACTAGGGTCCTAGGGACCTTAAAATACCAAAACTGTAAAGTTTTAGCCATTACAGCTAAAACTAAGCAGTTTTTAAGAAATTATTAGCATTTTGCAATTTCAGGCGCTGCACCGCGCTGAATCGCGCTGGAGCGCTTTTCGAGCGGCAGCACGTGGGAGCGCTTTTGGCGCTGCAGTGCGCGATAACGCTTTTCGCGTGATGACGCGCTGCTAAAATAGGTTCACATTTGATATAATTCAGTCCCACTAGGGTCCAAGAGACCTTAAAATACCAAAAACGTAAAATTTTGGCCATTCAAGCCAAAATTGGGCAGTTTTTAAGAAATTCTAGGCATTTTGCAAATTCAGGCGCTAAATCGTGCTGGAGCGCTTTTCGAGCGGCAGCGCGTGGGAGCGCTTTTCGCGCTGGAGTGCACCACAGCCCTTTTCGCGCTCTAGTACGCGGTAGCGATGAATCGCGCTGGAGCATTTTTTGCGCGGCAGCGCGCGGCTAAAATAAGTTCACATTTTATATAATTCTGTCCCACTAGGATTATAAGGACCTTAAAATACTAAAATCGTGAAGTTTTAGTAAGTTCAGCCAAAACTAAGCAGTTTTTGAGAAATTATTAGCATTTTGCAATTTTTGGCATTGCATCGCGCTGGAGCGCTTTTCGAGCGAAATCGCGTGGGAGCGTTTTTCGAGTGACAGCGCGTGGGAGCGATTTTCGCACTGCAGCACGCGGAAGCACTTTTCATGCATGGCACATGGCTAAAATATGTTTACATTTGATATAATTCAGTTCCACTAGGGTCCAAGGGACCTTAAAATACAAAAACTGGGAAATATTGTCCATTCAAGCCAAAATTGGGCAGTTTTTAAGAAATTCTAGGCATTTTGCAATTTCAGGCACTGCATCGCGCTGGAGCGCTTTTCGCATTTGATATAATTCTGTCCCACAAGGGCTATAGGGACCTTAAAATACCAAAACCGTGAAGTTTTAGTAATTTCAGCGAAAACTAAGCAGTTTTTACGAAATTATTGGCATTTTACAATTTTTGGCGATGCAGCGCGCTGAATCGCGCTTGAGCGCTTTCCGCGCGGTAGCGCGCGGTACACCTTTCGTGCTGCAGCGCACAATAGCACTTTTCGCGCGGCAGCCTGCAGCTAAAATAAGTTCACATTTGATATTATTCAGTCCCACTATGGTCCAAAGGACCTTAAAATACAAAAACCGTGAAATTTTGGCTATTTCATCCAAAACTAGGTTATTTTTAAGAAATTCTAGGCATTTTGCAATTTCAGGCGCTGCAGCACGCTGAATCGCGCTAGAGCGCTTTTCGAGCAGCAGTGCGTGGGAGTGCTTTTCAAGCGGCAGCGCACGGTAGCCCTTTTCGCGCGGCGGCGCGCTGCTGAAAAAGGGTTCACATTTGATATAATTCAGTCCCACTAGGGTCCAAGGGACCTTAAAATACCATAACTGTGAAGTTTTGGTCATTTCAGCCAAAACTAAGCAGTTTTTAAGAAATTCTTAACATTTTGCAATTTCAGGCGCTACAGCGCGCTGAATCGCATTGGGGCCCTTTTCGCGCGGCAGCGCCCGGTAGCGCTTTTCAGGCGGTGGTACGTGGCTAAAATAGGTTCACATTTGATATAATTCAGTCCCACTTGGGTTCAAGGGACCTTAAAATACCAAAACCATAAAATTTTGGCCATTCAAGCCAAAACTGGGTAGTTTTTAAGAAATTCAAGGCATTTTGCAATTTCAGGCGCTGCAACGCGCTCGATCGCTTTTCGTGTGGTAGGGCACGGCTAAAATAGGTTCACATTTGATATATTTAATTCCCGCTAGGGTCCTAGGGACCTTAAAATACAAAAACCATGAAATTTTGGCAATTTCAGCCAAAACTGTGTAGTTTTTAAGAAATTATAGGCACTTTGCAATTTGAGGCGCTCCAGCGCGCTGAATCGCTTTGGAGCGCTTTTCGCGCTGCAGCGCGCGGTAGCGAGTGACTAAAATAGGTTCATATTTGATATTATTCAGTCCCATTAGGGTCCTAGGGACCGTAAAATACTATAATAGTGAAGTTTTAGTCATTTCAGCCAATACTAAGCAGTTTTTAAAAAATTCTTAACATTTTGCAATTTCAGGCGTTGGAGCGCGCTGAAAGCGCGCGGCTAAATTAGGTTCACATTTGATATAATTCTGTCCTACTAGGGTCCTAGGGACCTTAAAATTTCAAAACTGTGCAATTTTGGCCATTTCAGCTAAAATCGGGCAGTTTTTAAGAAATTCTAGGCATTTTGCAATTTCAGGCGCTGCAGCGCGCTGAATCGCGCTGGAGCGCTTTTCGCGCGGTAGCGTTTTTCCAGCGGCAGCGCCGGTAGCACTTTTCGCGTGGCACTGCGCGGCTAAAATATTTTCACATTTTATATAATTCAGTCCCATTATGGTCCAAGGGACCTTAAAATACCAAAACCGTGGAATTTTGGTCATTCAAGCCAAAACTGCGTAGTTTTTATAAAATTCTAGGCATTTTGCAATTTCAGGCGCTAGAGCGCTGTTCGCGCAGTAGTGTGCGGTAGCATTTTTCGCGTTGCAGCGCGCAGGAGCGCCTTTCGCACATCAGCGCGCGGCTAAAATAGGTTCACATTTGATGTAATTCAGTCCCGCTAGGGTCCATAGGACCTTAAAATATAAAAATCGTGAAATTTTGGCCATTTCAGCCAAAATTGAGTGGTTTTTAAGAAATTATAGGCATTTTGCAATTTTAGGCGCTCCAGCGCGCTGAATCACGAGGGAGCGCTTTTCGCGCTGCAAGCGCACGGTAGCGCTTTAAGTGCGGCGGCGCGCGGCAAAAATAGGTTCACATTTGATATAATTCAGTCCCACTATGGTCCAAGGGACCTTAAAATACAAAAACCGTGAGATTTTGGCCATTCAAGCCAAAACTGAGTAGTTTTTAAAAAATTCTAGGTATTTTGCAATTTCAGGCGCTGCAGCGCACTGGAGCACTTTTCGCGCGGCAGCGCTTTTCGCGCAGCAGCGCGTGGCTAAGATAGGTTCATATTTGATATAATTATGTCCACTAGGGTCCTAGGGACTTTAAAATACCAAAACCATGAAATTTTAGCGATTTCAGCCCAAACTGGGCAGTTTTAAGAAATTCTATGCATTTTACAATTTTAGGCACGGTAGCGCGCTAAATCACGCTGGAGTGCTTTTCGCGCGGTAGCGCCCGGTAACACTTTTCGCGCTGCAGAGCGTTGTAGCACTTTTCGCGTGATAGCCCGCGGTTAAATTAGGATCACATTTGATATAATTTAGTCCCACTAGGATCCTAGTGACCTTAAAATACCAAAATCGTGAAATTTTGGCCATTTCAGCCAAAATTGGGCAGTTTTTAAGAAATTCTAGACATTTTGAAATTTCAGGCGCTGCTGCGCGCTGGAGCGTTTTTGGCACGGTAGCGTTTTTCGCGCGGCAGCGCGCGGTAGCACTTTTCGGGCGGTACCCGCGTGGTTAAAATTGGTCCACATTTGATATAATTCAGTCCCACTAGGGTCCAAGGGACTTTAAAATACCAAAATCATGAAGTTTTGGTCATTTCAATCAAAACTAAGCAGTTTTTAAGAAATTTTTAATATTTTGTAATTTCAGGCACTGCAGCGCACTGAATCGCACGAGCGCTTTTCGCGCGGCAGCGTGCGGTACCACTTTTCGCACTGCATCGCGCGGGAGCACTTTTTGCGCGATCGCGCGTGGCTAAAATAGGTTCACATTTGATATAATTGAGTCCCATTAGGGTCCTAGAATCCTTAAAATACTTAAACTGTGATGTTTTGGCCATTTCAGCAAAAATTGGATAGTTCTTAAGAAATTCAAGGCATTTTGTAATTTGATGCGTTGCAGCGCGCTGAATCACGCTAGAGCGCTTTTCGCACTATAGCGCTTTTCGCGATGTAGCTCGCGGGAGCGCTTTTCATGCGGTAGCGCGTGGTAGCGCGCGGTAGCGCTTTTTGCACGGCTGAAATAGGTTCACATTTTATATAATTCAGTCCCACTATGGTCCAAGGGACCTTCAAATACAAAAATCGTGAAATTTTAGCCATTTCATCCAAAACTGGGTAGTTTTTAAGAAATTATAGGCATTTTGCAATTTCAGGCGCTGCAGCGCACTGGAGTGCTTTTCGCGCTGCAGCACGCGGTAACACTTTTCGCACAGCAGTGCGCGGCTAAAATAGGTTCACATTTGATATAATTCAGTCTCACATGGGTCCAAAGGATCTTAAAATACGGAAACCGTGAAATTTTGGCCATTCAAGCCAAAACTGGATAGCTTTTAAGAAATTCTAGGCATTTTGCAATTTTAGGCGCTGCAGCGCACTGGAGCGCTTTTTGCGCGACAGGGCGCGGCTAACATAGGTTCACATTTGATATAATTCAGTCCCGCTATGATCCTAGGGACCTTAAAATACAAAAACCGTGAAAATTTGGCCATTTCAAACAAAACTGGGTAGTTTTTAAGCAATTATAGGCATTTTGCAATTTCAAGCGCTCCAGCACGCTGAAACGCGATGGAGCGCTTTTCGCGCTGCAGCGTGCGGTAGCGCTTTACGCGCGGCGGCACGCGGCTAAAATCGGTTCACATTTGATATAATTCAGTTCCACTAAGGTCCAAGGGACCTTAAAATACCAAAACCATGAAATTTAGGCCATTCAAGCCAAAACTGGGTAGTTTTTAAGAAATTCTAGGCATCATGAAATTTCAGGCGCTTGAGCGTTTTTCACGCTGCAGCGCGCTGGAGTGCTATTCGCACGGCAGCACTTTTCGCGCAGCAGCGCGCAGCTAAAATTGGTTCACATTTGATATAATTCTGTCCACTATGGTCATAGCGACCTTAAAATACCAAAACCATGAAATTTTGGCGATTTCAGCCAAAACTGGGAAGTTTTTAAGAAATTCAAAGCATTTTGCAATTTCATGCGCCGCAGCAGGCTGAATCGCGCTGGAGCAATTTTCACGCTGCAGTACACGGAAGCACCTTTTGCGCGGCAGCGCGTAGTAGCACTTTTCTAGTGGTAACGTGTGGTTAAAATTTGTTCACATTTAATATAATTCAGTCCTATTAGGCTCCAACGGAACTTAAAATACTAAAACCGTAAAGTTTTGACCATTTTAGCCAAAACTAAGAAGTTCTTAAGAAATTATTGGCATTTTGCAATTTCAGGCGCTGCAGCGCGCTGAATCACACTAGAGAGCTTTTTGCGCGGCAGCGCGCAGTAACATATTTTGCGCTGCAGAGCGCGGTAGCACTTTTTGTGCGGCAGCCCGCAGCTAAATTAGATTCACATTTGATATAATTTAGTCCCACTAGGGTTCTAGGGACCTCAAAATACCAAAGCCATGAAATTTTGGCAATTTCAGCCAAAACTGGGCAGTTTTTATAAAATTCTATGCATTTTGCAATTTCAGGCGCTGTAGCGCACTGAATCGCACTGGAGCGCATTTCGCACGGCAGTGCTTTTCACACTACAGTGCGCGGGAGCGCTTTCTATGTGATACCGCGTGACAAAATAAGTTCACATTTGATGTAATTGAGTCCCACTAGGGTCCAAGAGACTTTAAAATACCAAAACCGTAAAGTTTTGGATATTTCAGCCAAAATTGGGTAGTTTTTAAGAAATTCTAGGCATTTTACAATTTCAGGCACTGCAGCGCACTGAATCGGGCTGCAGCGCACTGAATCGCGCTGGATTTTTTCGTTCGGTAGCACGCGGTATTGCTTTTCGCTCGGCAGCGCGCGGTAGCGCTTTTTGTGCGGTAGCACGCGACTAAATTAGGTTCACATTTGATATAATTCTATCCCACTATGATCCAAGGGACCTTAAATACGAAAACCGTGAAGATTTGGTCATTTCAGCCAAAACTAAGCAGTTTAAAAAAATTCTTAATATTTGCAATTTGAGGCGCTGCAGCGTGCTGAATCGTGATAGAGCACTTTTCATATGGCAGCGCGCTGTACCACTTTTTACGATGCAGCGCACGGGAGCGTCCTTTACGTGGTAGTGCGCGCTTAAAATAGGTTCACATTTGATATAATTGAGCCCCACTAGGGTCATAGGAACCTTAAAATACTAAAACTGTGAAGTTTTGGTCATTTTAGCCAAAATTGGGCAGTTATTAAGAAATTCAAGGCATTTTGCAATTTGATGCGCTGAATCGCGCTGGAGCGCTTTTCGTGCGGTAGCGTTTTTTGTGCTGCAGTGCTCGGGAGCGCTTTTCTCGCGGCAGCGCGAGGGAGCGCTTTTCGCGCGGCAGCGCACGACTAAAATAGGTTCACATTTTATATAATTCAGTCCCACTATTTTACAAGGGATCTTAAAATACAAAAATCATAAAATTTTAGCCATTTCAGTCAAAATTGGGTAGCTTTTACGAAATTCTAGGCATTTTGCAATTTCAGGCGTTGCAGTGCGCTGAATTGCGCTGGAGCGCTTTTCGTGCGGCAGCGCGCGGTAACACTTTTCGCGCTGCACAGCGTGATAGCACTTTTCATGCGGCAGTCTGTAGCTAAATTAGGTTCAGATTTGATTTAATTTAGTCCCACTAGGGTCCTAGGGACCTTAAAATACCAAAACTGTGAAATTTTGGCAATTCAAGCCAAAACTGGGTGGTTTTTAAGAAATTCTAAGCTTTTTGCAATTTCAGGCAATGCAGCGCGCTGGAGCGATTTTTACGCGGCAGCGCGTGGTAGCACTTTTTACGCAGCAGTGAGTGGCTAAAATAGGTTCACATTTGATATAATTCAATGCCGCTAGGGTCCTAGGGACCTTAAAATACAAAAAATCGTGCAATTTTAGCTATTTCAGCCAAAACTGGGTAGTTTTAAGAAATTATAGGCATTTTCCAATTTCAGGCGCTCCAACGCACTGAATCGCCCTGGAGCGCTTTTCGCGCTGCAGTACGCGGTAGCACCTTTCGCGCGGCAGCGCGCAGTAGCGCTTTTCATGCGGTAACGCGCGGTTAAAATAAGTTCACATTTGATATAATTCAATCCCACTAGGGTCCAACGGAACTTAAAATACCAAAATCGTAAAGTTTTGACCATTTCAGCCAAAGCTAAGCAGCTTTTAAGAAATTATTGGCATTTTGCAATTTCAGGTGCTGCAGCGCGCTGAATCGCGCTGGAGCGCTTTTGGCGCGGCAGCGCACGGTAACACATTTCACACTGTAAAGCGTGGTAGGGCTTTTCGCGTGGTAGCCCACATCTAAATTAGGTTCACATTTAATATAATTTAGTCCCACTAGGGTCCTAGGGACCTTAAAATATCAAAATCGTGGAATTTTGGCAATTTCTGCCAAGATTGGGCAGTTTTTAAGAAATTCTAATCATTTTGCAATTTCAGGCGCTACAGCACGCTGAATCGCACTGGAGAGCTTTACGCACGGCAGCGCTTTTCGTGCTGCAGAGCGCGGTAGCACTTTTTGCGAAGCGCCGTGCGGCTAAAATAGGTTCACATTTGATATAATTCTGTCCCACTATGGTCCTAAGGACCTTAAAATTTCAAAACCGTAAAATTTTGGCTATTTCAGCCAAAACTGGGCAGTTTTTAAGAAATTATAGACCTTAAAATTTCAAGTGCTACAGCGCGGTGAATCGCGTTGGAGCGCTTTTCGAGCTACATCGCGTGGTAGCGCTTTTCGCGGGGCAGTGCTTTTCGCACGGCAGCGCGCGGCTAAGATAAGTTCACATTTGATATAATTTTATCCCACTAGGGTCATATGGACCATAAAATACCAAAATCGTGAAGTTTTAGCTATTTCAGCCAAAACTAAGTAGTTTTTAAGAAATTATTGGCATTTTCAATTTCAGGAGTTACAGCACGCTGAATTGCGCTGGAGCCCTTTTCTCACGGTAGTGCGCCATAGCACTTTTCATGCTGCAACGCGCAATAGCGCTTTTCACGCCACAGCTCGCGGCTAAAACAGGTTCACATTTGATATAATTTAGTCCCACTAGGGTTTAAGCGACCTTAAAATACCAAAACCATGAAATTTTGGCCATTCAAGCTAAAACTGGGTAGTTTTTATGAAAATCTAGGTATTTTATAATTTCAGGCACTGCAGCATGCTGGAGCGCTTTTCGCGTAGCAGCGCTTTTTGCGCAGCAGCGCGCGGCTAAAATAGGTTTACATTTGATATAATTCTGTCCATTAGGGTCCTTGGGACCTTAAAATACCAAAACCATAAAATTTTGGTCATTTCAGCCAAAACTGGGTAGTTTTTAAGAGATTCAAGTCATTTTGTAATTTCAGGTGCCACAGCGAGCTGAATCGCGCTAGAGCGCTTTTCGCGCTGCAGTACATGGGAGCGCCTTTCGTGCGGCAGCGTGCCGTAGCGCTTTTCGCGCGATAATGTGCGGCAAAAATATGTTCATATTTGATATAATTCAGTCTAACTTGGGTCCAAGGGACCTTAAAATACCAAAACCGTGAAGTTTTGGCCATTTCAACCAAAACTAAGCAGTTTTTAAGAAATTCTTGGCATTTTGCAATTTCATGCACTGTAGCGCGCTAAATCGCGCTGGAGCACTTTTCGCGCAGCAGCGCGTAGTAACACTTTACGCACTGCAGAGCGCGGTAACGCTTTTTGCGAGGTAGCCCGCAACTAAAATAAGTTCACATTTGATATAATTCAGTCCCACTAGGGTCGTAGGGACCTTAAAATACCAAAATCGTAAAATTTTGGCCATTTCAGCGAAAACTAGGCAATTTTTAAGAAATTCTAGGCATTTTGCAATTTCAGGCACTGAAGTGCATTAAATCGCACTGGAGCGCTTTTCGCTCGGCATCACGATATGGCTTTTCGCGCGGTAGCGCGCGACTAAAATAGGTTCACATTTGATATAATTCTGTCCCACTAGGGTCCTAGGGACCTTAAAATTCCAAAACCATGAAATTTTGGCCATTTCACCCCAAAACTGGGCAGTTTTTATGAAATTCTAGGCATTTTGCAATTTTAGGCATCATAGCGCGCTGAATCACGCTAGAGTGCATTTCGCAGACACTGTATTTAATGCTGCTGGAGACATGTCCTCTATCCTGAATTTTGTCTCCAACCATCATTTCCTACAGTAGCCTTTTTTGTTAAAAAGGGAAGCTTTGAGGTGATGTTTTGGGTAAAAAAATGAGATTATTGTCACCTCGCCATTAATGGAAAAATATTGCAATGATGAATTTAGAATTCTTTATGGAAAATTTGGTTGCAAATGAAGAGGAGAATTCAGCCTCCCCCCGCCTATAAATACCCGTCCCCTTGACTAGAGGAAGGTTCACAATTTTAGCAAAAATCCACTAAGTAAAGAGGAGAGCCAAAGGAAGAGAGAACTCCCCAAGGGAGGCAAGGCAAGCTTTTGCAAAAGGAGAAGAGGAAGAAGGTAACACTAGCAACCTAAGGAGAGGATAATTAGAAGGAGAAGAAGAATTCTGGAAAACTTTTACGGAGCATTCCTAGTATCTTCTAAACTCAATCTTGTATTTTCTCTTTAGTTCACCATGAAAGGGTCTTTGTCCATGTATGTATCTTTCTTATTTTCCTGTGTAATGAGTAGCTAAACTCCCCTTAGGGAGGGTTAGGATAAAGTCCCATTTTGCATGATGTAATATTGATGTATGAATATTTTCCCTCAAGCATAATGTATTTGTGATTTTAATGCCTTACTAAGAAATTTTCATCTAATTAGTCTTGATGTGCTTATGAAAAAAGAACTAAAAAATCCAAGATCTAATTGTCTTGTGCTCCTTAGCTCACCTTAGGTTGAATGCTAGATTTTGAGTGCATGAAAGCTTAGAACCATGTGAGAAGGTTCTTGAGCTCAACGCACCTCAATCTAAGCTCAACCAAAGAGTTGATGCAAGTGATGCTAAGACCCACTAAATGAGCTCCTTAGCTCAACATAATTGAGATTGAGTAATGAAGTGTTGAGTGCTCATGAACTAAGTGACATAGTCATTGAGCCCAACATGTGATTCCCTCATCTCAACTATGTGAGATGCGAGTTATGCTCGTAGTGGAAATCAATGCTTGTGAGATCCTAAGATTTAAGAAAATTTAAACTCTCTTTGAATAAAGAGAAAATGAATTAACTTTAAATCTCTATAATTTTACAAGAATCTTTGTGCTAAAGTAGAATCGAATATGAGTTCATTTTGTGTACGAGATTTAAACTTGTAAGCCTTTGAGCTAGACTAAAGGACAACAATGTGCACTTGATTTCAATTAAATTAAATGATAAAGCTTGAGAAATAAATCTACATGAGTATTATATCAATGCATGTGGGATGGTCCCAACTCTCCTCTTTCTTTAATCTTGCTATTTTACTTAGTGAATATTTTTGCTAATTTTAGACCAACCAACCAATGCATACTATAGCTTAAACATTAGTGAGAACAGATATACTGTAGTGCCAAATCAACCAATTCTCTATGGTTCGATAAATTCCCAGAAAGTCACACTTTCCACTTATTACTTCAGACCACGTACACTTGCGTACAAGCGCAGACGTGTATTTACAGTCTGTCAAGTTTTTGGCGCTGTTGCCGGGGAATTTGTTTTTTTGATTTGAACTAAGGAGAATCTATAAGTAGCTAGCGATTTAAGCATTTGATATTTTTTAATATTAGTAATTTTACATTTTCTTTTGTAATTATCAAGCTAATATTTTATATTTCTTTTTTGTTTATTTTCATTTTTGAAAAAAATCTGTTTGATCTTTATTGCTAAATCGTTCTTGATAAGCCTTATTAAAACTTGTATGAGTAAAAGAGTCTGTACTGAATATCTATTTGATCCTGAAATAGAATGAACATACTTACAAGCTAGGCGAGTATGAAATTTATCAAACCAACAAGCTATGATGGACACTTTCACTGAAAACTTAGAAGAGCTTAGGGGTAAAGCACTTAGAGATTATGCACTGCCCACTGTTAGGGGCATTCCCCATGCGATTGTAAGGCCGAATATAGAAGCCCATAATTTTGAAATCAAGCCCTCTATGCTGAGTATGGTACAAAATAATCAGTTTGGAGGATTAGCCACTGAAGATCCAAATTCACATATTTCAACCTTCCTTGAAATATGTGATACCTTCAAGTTTAATGGTGTCTCCGAAGACGCAGTTAAATTGAGGTTATTTCCTTTCTCACTGAGAGATAGAGCCAAGAGTTGGCTCAGCTCTTTACCGAGCAATTCTATCCGTACTTGGGATGATTTGGCTAAGAAATTCTTAGCCAAATACTTCCCTCCGGCTAAAACTGCACGATTGAGAATTGTTATCACCAACTTTACTCAGATGGAAGGTGAGACTCTCTATGACGGGTGGGAACGCTTTAAGGAGTACCTCAGACATTGCCCACATCATGGGTTCCCTCTCTGGATGCAAGTGCAAACCTTTTACAATGGTTTGAACGCTCCAACGAGAACACTCATTGATGCGGCCACCGGGGGATCCATTAGTGGAAAAACCCAAGGAGAAGCCTATGACCTCTTGGAAGAAATGGCAAACAACGCTTACTAATGGCCTCTACAAAGGAACGACCACCAAGATTAAAAAGAGTATAATTCACTAGTAAACTCACAGCTAATTCTAGAACTGCAAAATCAAATCTCTCAACTTAACAAAAAGCTAGAATTTGGCTATTTGAGCTCATTTAAGGAGAGTGATGGGGATTCTAGAGATGTTAACATGATCATGAATCATGGGAGGAACAGAGGAAGATTTGAAAATTCATTTAAGGAATTTAGATGCTCGACTATAGAATTAATAAATAAAACTGATGCCACACTAAATAGGCATGAGCACACTCTCCTTAGACAAGCAGAAACGGTTAAAAGAATTGAACAAAAATTGAAGAATATAATAAAACAGTTAGAACAACCTTCATTAGTAGGGGCGATCGGGGATTATGAGAATGAATCGGGGCATGCAAAAACCTTAAGAAGTGGAAGGGTCACTCACGAGATTGTAAGAGAAGAGAATATTGAAGACATCTCTAAATCAAGAGAGGAAAGGGATGAAGGAGAAACGGTAAGGACAGATAAAAGTGTGGAAAGGGATGCTGCGATGGAACAACGTAGAGACCCACCTAAGGGAACCCTTCATATACCTTATCCTTCAGTGGATGGCTAAGGAGAAATTAGATGTCCAATATCAAAAATTTCTTGAGACCTTTAAAACCCTCCACATCAATCTCGCATTCACAGAAGCCCTAGAACAAATGCCTAGTTATGCTAAGTTTATGAAGGATATCTTATCCAAGAAAAGGAAGATTGATGAAAAGGAAACCGTGGCATTGATAGAAGAATGCAGTGCTATCCTACAAAAAAGAATTCACATTAAAAAGAAGGATCCTGGGAGTTTCACTATCCCATGCACGATTGGATGCCAATCTTTTCAAAAGGCCCTTTGTGATCTTGGTGCATCTGTTAATTTGATGTCTTTCTACATATTCAAGAAACTAGGAATTGATGATTTGAAACCTACTTTTGTTCTTCTCCAATTCACTGATAGATCTGTAAAATCTCCCTTAGGAATTGTGGAAAATATTCTTGTAAGGGTTGACAAGTTCATCTTCCCGACAGACTTCATAATCTTGGACATGGAAGATGAAAATCAAGAGATTCCCATTATTTTAGGAAGACCTTTCTTGGCCACATGACGGACCTTAATTGATGTTGATAAAAGGGAATTGATGTTGCGATATAGAGAGGAAGAGATTAAATTTCATGTGAATGATTCTAAGAAACACCCTTCTAAGTTAAATGAGGATTGTTGGGAGATCAATATTTTAGAAGAAGTGGGGTTAATGGAAGATGTGGAAGAAGAGGGAATGGTGGGAAGTGAGGAATATGAAGATCCCAATAAAACAGAGGTTATTGAAGAATTGATTGAAGAAAGGAAGATGATTCAACTTTCAATAATTTGCCCTCCTAAAATTTAATTAAAATCTCTTCCCTCACATTTAAAATACACTTACCTTGGTGAAGATGATTCACTCCCTGTAATAATTTCCTCATTATTAACTAAACATCAAGAGAATCTTTTATGTAAAGTTTTAAAAGAACACAAGAAGGCAATAGGATGGAGTATTACTGATTTAAAGGGGGTTAATCCAACTCTTTGTATGCATCGTATCCTTTTGGAGGATAGTTCTAAGCCTTCAATTGAACCTCAGCGGCGATTAAACCCAAACATCAAAAACAAGGAAATCATCAAGCTCTTAGATGTCGGGATCATTTTCCCCATTTCTGATAGCCCTTGGGTGAGCCCCATACATGTAGTTCCCAAAAAGAGTGGGATGACTGTTGTCCTCAACAGCAACAATGAACTAATCCCCACTAGGACTGTGACTGGTTGGCGAGTTTCCATCGATTATAAGAGATTAAATAAAGTAACTCGAAAAGACTATTATCCCCTTCCCTTCATTGACCAGATGCTTGATAGATTAGCATGACATCCTTATTTCTATTTTCTTGATGGCTATTCTGGATACAATCAAATCCTGACTGCACCCGAAAACCAAGAGAAAACAACGTTTACCTGCCCCTTTGGAACATTCTCCTTTAGGAGAATGCCTTTCGGTCTGTGCAATGCCCATGCCACCTTTCAACGCTGTATGATGGCAATTTTCTCTGACATGATAGGAGATTCTAAGAACTTTTTATGGATGATTTTTCTGTGGTTGTAACCTCTTTCGATCATTGCCTAATTAATCTGGGAAAGGTGTTAAAAAGATGTGAAGAGTCAAATTTAATCTTGAATTGGGAAAAGTGTCATTTTATGGTTGAAGAGGGTATCGTTCTTGGTCATTTAATTTCTAGGAGGGGGATAGATGTCGATAGAGCTAAGATTGAAGTAATTGAAAAACTTCCTCCTCCCATCAATGTTAAAGGAATTAGAAGCTTCCTAGGGCATGCTGGTTTTTATCGAAGATTTATCAAGAATTTTTCAAGCATAAGTATGCCACTTTGTAGATTTCTTGGAAAAGATGTTGAGTTCAATTTTGATAATGATTGTCTAAAATGATTCAATACATTAAAAACTGCCTTGATCTCTGCTCCAATAATTTTTGCTCCAATCTGGGATTCACCTTTTGAAATTATGTGTGATACTAGTGACCTTGCAGTAGGCGCTATTCTTAGGCAAAGAAGACAGCGAACCTTCTATTCTATTTACTATGCTAGTAAACTCCTTGACGATGCTCGAAGAAATTACGCCACCACGGAGAAGGAGCTATTAGCCGTCATTTTTGCTTTCACTAAATTTAGCTCGTATCTCATCGGGTATAAGACTATCGTTTACACTGATCATGCTGCAATTAAGTATCTCCTCCAAAAGAAAGAGGCAAAACTACGCTTCATACGTTGGGTGTTGCTCTTACAAGAATTTGATCTCGAAGTCCGGGATAAGAAGGGGAGTGAAAATCTGCTTGCACACCATTTATCCAGATTAACCCACATTGATCATGATAAGTCGACCGATATTAGTGAATCCTTTCCAGATGAGAAGCTCTATTGGATTGCTACAAATGATCCTCCCTGGTTCACTGATATTGCAAATTACCTTGCAGGAGGAATCATACCAAAAGATATGAGTTACCAACAAAAAAAGAAATTCTTCGCGGATATAAAAAATTACTTTTGGTATGATCCCTTTCTGTATAAATGTTGTAATGATCAACTCCTAAGGAGATGTGTTCCTAACTCTGACACCAGAAATATTCTCTTCCACTGCCACACATCTCGTTATGGAGGACAGCATGGAATTGAGAGAACGGCTGCAAAGGTGCTTCAATCAGGATTTGTTTGGCCCCATTTGTTCAAGGATGCCGCTGAATTTCTCAAAAGTTGTAACAAATGCCAAAGAACTGGGAATTTAACAAAAGGAGATGAGCTTCCTTTAAATGGGATTTTTGAAGTTGAACTATTCGATGTTTGGGGAATTGACTTCATGGGACCCTTTCCCCCATCCCAGGCCAATCTGTATATCCTTGTGGCAGTTGAATATATTTCAAAATGGGTTGAAGCTGTGGCATGTGTCAACAATGATGCTAAAACTGTGATCAAATTTCTCAAGGAACACTTGCTAGCTAGATTTGGGACACCCAGATTCTTGATCAGTGATGGGGGAAAACACTTCTGTAATAAGCAGTTAGAGAATATCCTAAAAAGTTATGGGGTGAAACACAAGGTGGGTACTCCCTATCACCCTCAAATTAGCGGGCAAGTTGAAGTCTCCAATAGATAACTTAAATAAATTTTAGAAAAAATTGTGAACCAAAATAGAAAGGACTGGACTTTAAAACTTCAAGATGCCCTTTGGGCTTATAGAACTGCCTTCAAAACCCCTCTAGGAGTGTCCCCGTATAAGCTCGTTTATGGAAAAGCATGCCACCATCCAGTAGAACTTGAGCACCGTGCCTTTTGGGCAATAAAGAAATTAAATTTTTACCACCAAAAGGCAGGAGCGCAGAGACTGCTGCAACTAAATGAACTTGATGAATTCAGGTTAAACGCCTATGAGAGTGCCAAGTTGTATAAAGAAAAAATAAAAAAATGGCGTGATAAGCTAATTAAACCTAAGCACCTCCAACCAGGAATGAAGGTATTACTTTTTAACTCTAGATTAAGACTTTTTCCTGGAAAACTAAAATCACGTTGGACAGGACCATTTACCATCACTAAAGTTTTTCCTCATGGAGCTGTCGAAGTTGCCTCCAATAATAGCACTTTTAAGGTGAATGGAAATCATCTGAAGTTATACTTGGAGGAAAGAGTCTTTCAAGAGAAGGGCGGATGGACCCTTCAAGACCTTCCTGTAGAAGGTATCACATAACATATTTCCTATGTCAGGTTGAGACACTAAAATAAGCGCTTGTTGGGAGGCAACCCAACAATTAATTAGGTTGTATTTGTTCTTTTTCAATTTTTCTTATTATTCTTATTTTCTTTGTTTTCATTTTGAGATTTCAATTTATGAATTTTTATGTTCCCACATTTATGAGTTGTTCTTAATTGACATAATTATTCTGAATTTTTCAAAAGTAATGAAAATCACAAAAATGTAAAAATTCAAAGATAATATAAGTAAAATAATGCTTAGCAAAAATGATTAAATGAATTATAAGCAATAAAATGTTGATATTGAGGAATGAATGGAGGAAAATCTAAATCTCTGAAAATTTTAAATAAGTGTTTGAGCTAAGTATGGGGGAAGGCTTAGGACTTAAAACTAAAAAACTATGGTATGGATTCTAAATTGAGTGTGCTAGGCTCTCGTAGGACTTTATGATCACAAAGATGTTAGGGATGAAGAAAAATTTCTCTCCCTAAAAAAGTTAAAAAGAATAAAATATTAATAAAAAAAAGGGATGATGAAAAATATCTCTCCCAGATGAGCAAAATTAGAAATGATGAAGAAAAATATCTCTCCTTTAATCTTTTCAACTTTGTGATTTATAAGAAGGAGCACATATGGCACAACTCTAAGAGTCTCTAAACCATGTCTTTAGTCTAAAAGTCCAAATGAACTGAACCCACTAAGTAGGAGAGCCAAAGGAAGAGAGAACTCCCCAAGGGTGGCAAGGCAAGCTTTTGCAAAGGGAGAAGAGGAAGAAGGCAGCACTAGCAACCTAAGGAGAGGATAATTAGAAGGAGAAGAAGAATTTCGTAAAACTTCTACGGAGCGTTCCTAGTATCTTCTAAACTCAACTTGTATTTTCTCTTTAGTTGACCATGAAAGGGTCTTTGTCCATGTATGTGTCTTCCTTATTTTATTGTGTAATGAGTAGCTAAACTCCCCTTGGGGAGGGTTGGGATGAAGTCCCATTCTGCATGATGTAATATTGATGTATGAATGTTTTCCCTCAAGCATAATGTATTTGTAATTTTAATGCCTTACTAAGAAATTTTCATCTAATTAGTGTTGATGTGTTTATGAGAAAAGAACTAAAAAATCCGAGATCTAATTGTCTTGTGCTCCTTAGCTTACCTTAGGTTGGATGCTAGATTTTAAGTGCATGAAAGCTTAGAATCATGTGAGAAAGTTCTTGAGCTCAATGTACCTCAATCTAAGCTCAACCAAAGAGTTGATGCAAGTAATAATAAGACCCACTAAATGAGCTCCTTAGCTCAACATAATTAAGATTGAGTAATGAAGTATTGAGTGGTCATGAACTAAGTGATATAGTCGTTGAGCCTAACATGTGATTCCCTCAACTCAACTATGTGATATGTGAGTGATGCTCGTAGTGGAAATCAATGCTTGTGAGATCCTAAGATTTAAGGAAATTTAAACTCTAGGGACCATAAAATACAAAAACCGTGAAATTTTCGCAATTTCAGCAAAAACTGAGTAGTTTTTAAGAAATTCTAAGCATTTTGCAATTTCAGGCACTGCAGCGCGATGAATATCGCTGGAGTGCTTTCGCACGGCAGCACACAGTATCGCTTTTCGCGCGGCTAAAATAGGTACACATTTGATATAATTCAGTCCCACTATGGTCCAAGTGACCTTAAAATACCAAAACCGTGAAATTTTAGCTATTCAAGCCAAAACTGGGCAGTTTTTCAGAAATTCTAGGTATTTTGCAATTTCAGGCGCTGCAATGCGCTGAATCGCGCTGAATTTCGAGTGGCGGTGCGCGGTAGCGCTTTTCACGCTGCAGGGTGCGGCTAAAATAGGTTCACATTTGATATAATTCAGTCCCGTTAGGGTCCTAGGACCTTAAAATACTAAAACTGTGAAGTTTTGGCCATTTCAATAAAAACTTGGCAGTTTTTAAGAAATTCTAGGCATTTTGCAATTTCAGTCGCTGCAGCGCGCTGGAGCGCTTTTCGCGCTGCAGTGCCTGATAGCACTTTTCGCGAGGCAGCGCGTGGTAGCGCTTTTCACGCTCTAGCGCGTGGCTACAATAGGTTCACATTTAATATAATTCAATCCCACTATGATCCTACGGACCTAAAATACCAAAACCGTGAAGTCTTAGCCATTTCAGCCAAAACTAGGTAGTTTTTAAGAAATTCTAGTAATTTTGCAATTTCAGGCGCTGCAACGTACTGAATCGCGTTGGCGCGCTTTCCGCGCGGCAGCGCGCGTCTAAAATAGGTTTACATTTGATATGATTCTGTCCCACTAGGGCTCTAGGCACCTTAAAATATAAAAACTGTGAAGTTTTAGTTATTTCAGCCAAAACTGGGCAGTTTTTAAGAAATTCTAGGCATTTTGCAATTTCAGGCGCTGCAGCGCGCTGAATCGCGCTGGAGCGCTTTTCGAGCGGCAGCGCGTGGGAGCGCTTTTCGCACTACAGCGCACGGTAGCGCTTTTTGCACGGCGATGCGCGGCTAAAACAGGTTCACATTTGATATATTTCAGTCCCACTAGGGTCCAAGGGACCTTAAAATACAAAAATGATGAAATTTTGGCCATTTCAACCAAAACTGGATAGTTTTTAAGAAATTTTAAGCATTTTGCAATTTCAGGCGCTGCAGCGCGCTGAATCGCACTGGAGCGCTCTTCACACGGTAGCGTTTTTCGCGTCGTAGTGCTTTTCACGCGGTAGCGCTTTACATGCTGCAGTGCTCGGTAGCGCTTTTCGGGCGGCAGCGCACGGTAGCGCTTTTCGCGTGGCAGCACACGGTTAAAATAAGCTCACATTTCACATAATTCTGTCTCACTAGGGTCCTAGGGATCTTAAAATAAAAAACTGTGAAGTTTTAGCCATTTCAGCCAAAACTAAGCAGTTTTTATAAAATTATTGGTATTTTGCAATTTCAAGCGCTGCATCGTACTGAAGCGCTTTTCATGTGGTAGTGCGCGGTAGCACTTTTTGTGCTCCAGTGCACAAAACCGCTTTTGGCGCTGTAGCTCACAGCTAAAACAGGTTCAAATTTGATATAATTCAGTCCCACTAGGGTGCAAGGGACCTTAAAATACAAAAAATCGTGAAATTTTGGCCATTTCAGCCAAAACTGGGTAGCTTTTAAGAAATTCTAGGCATTTTGCATTTTCAAGCGCTGCAGCGCGCTGAATCGCGCTGGAGCTCTTTTCGAGCAGCAGTGCATGGGAGCGCTTTTCCCACTACAGCGCACGGTAGTACTTTTCGCGCGGTGGCGTGCGACTAAAACAGGCTTACATTTGATATAATTCAGTCCCACTAGGGTCCAAGGGACCTTAAAATACCAAAACCATAAAATTTTGTCCATTCACACCATAACTGGGCAGTTTTTAAGAAATTCTAGGCATTTTGCAATCTTAGGCGCTACAGCGCGCTCAATTGCGCTGAAGCGCTTTTCGAGCGACGGCGCACGGTAACGCTTTTTGCACTGCAGGGCGCGGCTAAAATAGGTTCACATTTGATATAATTCAGTCCTGCTAGAGTCCAAGGGACCTTAAAATGCAAAAATTATGAAATTTTAGCCATTTCAGCAAAGATTGGGTAGTGTTTGAGAAATTCTAGGCATTTTGCAATTCCAGGCGCTGCAGCGCGCTGGAGCGCTTTTCGCACGGCAGCGCGCGTTAACACTTTTCGCACGGTGGCGCGCAGCTAAAATAGGTAGACATTTGATATAATTCAGTCCCACTAGGGTCCAACGGTCCTTAAAATATCAAGTTCATGAAATTTTAGCCATTCAAGCCAAAACTAGGCAGTTTTTAAGAAATTCTAGGAATTTTGCAATTTCAGGCGCTGCAGCGCGCTGAATCGCGCTGGAGCGCTTTTCGTGCGGTGGTGCGTGGTAGCGCTTTTCGCGCTGCAGGGCGCGGTTGAAATAGGTTCACATATGATATAATTAAGTCCCGTTAGGGTCCTAGGGACCTTAAAATACCAAAACTGTGAAGGTTTTGCGATTTCCATAAAACTGGGCAGTTCTAAAGAAATTCTAGACATTTTGCAATTTCAGGCGTTGCAGCGCACTGAATCGGGCTGGAGCGTTTTTCGCGCTGTAGTGCTCGGTAGCGCTTTTCGGGCGGCAGCGCGCGGTAGCGCTTTTCGCGCTCTAGCGCGCGGCTACAATAGGTTCACATTGATATAATTCAGTCCCACTAGGGTCCTGCGGACCTTAAAATATCAAAACCGGGAAGTGTTAGCCATTTCAGCCAAAGCAGTCTTTAAGAAATTCTAGTCATTTTGCAATTTTAGGCGCTGTAATATGCCGAACCGCGCTGGAGCGCTTTTCGTACGGCAACACGCAGCTAAAATAAGTTCACATTTGATATAATTCTATCATACTAGGGTCCCAAGCATCTTAAAATCTCAAAATCATGAAGTATTAGCCATTTCAGTTAAAACTGGACAGTTTTAATAAAATTTTAAGCATTTTGCAATTTCAGGTGCTGCAACACGCTGGAGCGTTATTCACGTGGTAGCGCTTTTCGCTTGGCAGTACGCGGCTAAAATAGGTTCACATTTGATATAATTCTGTCCCACTAGGGTCCAAGGGACCTTAAAATACCAAAATCGTGAAATTTTAGCCATTCAAGCCAAAACTGGGCAGTTTTTAGGAAATTCTAGTTATTTTGCAATTTTAGGCACTACAGCGCACTGAATTGCGCTGGAACGCTTTTCGAGCGGCGGCGCATGGTAGCGCTTTTCACGCTGCAAGGTACGGATAAAATAGGTTCATATTTGATATAATTCAGTCCCGTTACGGTCCTAGGGACCTTAAAATACCAAAATCGTGAAGTTTTGGCCATTTCTGTAAAACTTGGCGATTTCTAAAAAATTCTATGCATTCTGCAATTTCAGGCGCTGTAGCGCGCTCAATCGCGCTGAAGCGTTTTTCACGCGCGCGCTGCAGTACTAGGTAGCGCTTTTCGGGCGGCAGCGCGCGGTAGCGCTTTTCGCGCTCTAAGACACGGCTACAATATGTTCATATTTGATATAAATCAATTTCACTAGGGTTTTACAGACCTTAAAATACCAAAACCGTGAAGTTTTAACCATTTCACCCAAAACTGGGCAGTTTTTATGAAATTCTAGTCATTTTGCAATTTCAGGCAGCCTGCTGAATCGCACTGGAGCGCTTTTTGCACGGTAGCGCTTTTCACGCTGCAGCGGGCGGGAGCGCTGTTTGCGCTGCAGTGCGCGGGAGCGCTTTTCGTGTGGCAGCGCACGGCTAAAATAAGTTCACATTTGATATAATTCTGTCCCACTAGGGTCCTAAGCACCTTAAAATGCCAAAACCGTGAAGTTTTAGCCATTTCAGTCAAAATTGGGCAGTTTTTAAGAAATTCTAGGCATTTTGCAATTTCAGGAGCGGTAGCGCGCTGAATCGCGCTGGGCGCTTTTTGCGCGGCAATGCGCGGTAGCACTTTTCGCACCGCAGAGCGCGATAGGGCTTTTCACGCTGCAGCGCACGGCTAAAATAGGTTCACATTTGGTATAATTCTGTCCCATTAGGGTCCTAGGGACCTTAAAATTCCAAAACTGTGAAATTTTGACCATTTCAACCAAAATTGGGTTATTTTTAAGAAATTCTAGGCATTTTCCAATTTCAGGCGCTCCAACATGCAAAATCGCGCTGGAGCGCTTTTCGCACGGTAGTGCTTTTCGCGCTGCAGGGTTTGATAGCGTTTTTCGGGCGGCAGCGTGGGGCAAGCGCTTTTCGCGCTCTAGTGCGCGGTTACAATAGGTTCACATTTGATATAATTCAGTCCCATTAAGGTCTTACGGACCTTAAAATACCAAAACCGTGAAGCTTTAGCCATTTTAGCCAAAACTGGGCAGTTTTTAAGAAATTCTAGTCATTTTGCAATTTCAGGGGCTGCAGCGCGCTGAATCGCGCTGGAGCGCTTTTCTTGCGGTAGCACTTTTTGCGCTGCAAAGCGTGGTAGCACTTTTCGCGCAGCAGCGCGCAGCTAAGATAGGTTCAACTTTGATATTATTCTGTCCCACTAGGTCCAAGGGACCTTAAAATACCAAAAGCGTGAAATTTTAGCCATTCAAGCCAAAATTGGGTAATTTTTATGAAATTTTAGGTATTTTGCAATTTTAGGTGCTGCAATGCGCTGAATCGCGCTGGAGCGCTTTTCGAGCAGCGGCGCACGGGAGCGCTTTTCGCTCTGCAGGGCACAGCTAAAATAGGTTCACATTTAATATAATTCAGTCCCGTTAGGGTCCTAGGGACCTTAAAATACCAAAATCGTGAAGTTTTGGCCATTTCTGTAAAACTTGGAGGTTTTTAAGAAATTCTAGGGATTCTCCAATTTCAAGCGCTGCAGCGCGCTAAATCGCGTTGGAGCGCATTTCGCGCGGTATTACTTTTCCCATGGGAGTGCTTTACGCGCTGCAGTGCGCGGTACCACTTTTCGCGCAGTAGCACGCGGCTAAATAGGTTCACATTTAATATAATTCTGTCACACTACGGTTCAAGGGACCTTAAAATACCAAAATTGGGAAGTTTTGGCTATTTCAACCAAAACTGGGCAATTTTTAAGAAATTCAAAACATTTTGCAATTTGATGCACTGCAGCGCGCTGAATCGCACTGGAGCGCTTTTCGGTAGGACCGCGCGGGAGCGCTTTTTGCGCTGCAGTGCGCGGGAGCGTTTTTCGCGCGGCAACGCGCGAGAGCGCTTTTGACGCGGCAGAGTGCGGGTAAAATAGGTTTATATTTTATATAATTCAGTCCCATTATGGTCCAAGGGACCTTAAAATACAAAAATCATGAAATTTTGGTCATTTCAGCCAAAACTGGGTAGTTTTTAAGAAATTCTAGGCATTTTGTATTTTCAGGCGCTCTATCGCACTGGAGCGCTTTTCGCGTGATAGCGCACGGTAGCGCTTTTCACACGATAGCGCGCGGTAGTGCTTTTCACGCAGCAGCGCACGGCTAAAATAGGTTCAGATTTAATATAATTCAGTCACGCTAGGGTCCGAGTGACCTTAAAATACAAAAACCATGAAATTCTGGCCATTTCAGCCAAGACTTGGTAGTTCTTAAGAAATTCTAGTCATTTTGCAATTTCAGGCTCTGCAGCGCGCTGAATTGCGCTGGAGTGCGCGTGGCAGCGCACAGCTAAAATAGGTTCACATTTGTTATAATTCAGTCCCACTAGGGCTCTAGGCACCTTAAAATACCAAAACTGTAAAGTTTTATTCATTTCAGCCAAAACTGGGCAGTTTCTAAGAAATTCTAGGCATTTTGCGATTTCAGGCACTGCAACGCGTGAATCGCGCTGGAGCGCTTTTCGCGCGGTAGGGCTCTTCACGCTGTAGAGCACGATAGCCCTTTTTGCGCAGCAATGCATGGTTAAAATAAGTTCACATTTGATATAATTTTATCTCACTATGGTCCTAAGGACATTAAAATTCCAAAACAGTAAAATTTTGGCCATTTAAGCCAAAACTGGGAAGTTTTTAAGAAATTCTAGGTATTTTGCAATTACAGGCGCTGGAGCACTTTTCACGCTGCAGTGCTCGATAGCACTTTTCGCTCGGCAGCGCGCAGTATCGCTTTTCCCGCTGCAGTGCTCGGTAGCTCCTTTCGCACCGGAGAGGTTTTCGCGCGGCAGCGCGCGGGAGCGCTTTTCGCGTTGCATCGCGCGGTTAAAATAAGCTCACATTTCATATAATTCTATCTCACTAGGGTCCTAGGGACCTTAAAATTCAAAACTGTGAAGTTATAGTCATTCATCAGCCAAAACTAAGCAGTTTTTAAGAAATTATTGGCATTTTGCAATTTCAGGCATTACAGCATGCTGGAGCACTTTTCGCGTGGCAGCTCGAGGTAGCACTTTTCGTGCTACAACGCATGGAAGCGCTTTTCGCACTGCAGCTCATGGCTAAAATAGATTCACATTTGATATAATTCAGTCCCACTAGGGTCCAAGGGACCTTAAAATACAAAAAACCGTGAAATTTTGGCCATTTCAGCCAAAACTGGGCAGTTTTTAAGAAATTCTAGGTATTTTACAATTTCAGGCGCCGCAGCGTGCTGAATCGCGCTGGAGCGCTTTTTGCGTGGCAGTGCGCGATAGCAGTTTTCGCGCTGCAGAGCGCCATAGAGCTTTTCGCGCAGCAGCGCGCGATTAAAATAGTTTCACATTTGATATAATTCTGTCCCACTAGGGTCCTAGGGACCTTAAAATTCCAAAATTGTCAAATTTTCTACATTTCAACCAAAACTGGGTATTTTTTAAGAAATTCAAGGCATTTTGCACTTTCAGACGTTGGAGCGCTTTTTGCGGTGCAGTGCGCGAGAGCGTTTTTCGCTCAGTAGTATGTGGGAGCGCTATTGACACGACAGCGCGCGGCTAAACTAGGTTCATATTTTATATAATTCTGTCCCACTATGGTCCAAATGACCTTAAAATACAAAAATCGTGAAATCTTGGTCATTTCAGCCAAAACTGGGTAGTTTATAAGAAATTCTAGGCATTTTGCAATTTCGGGCGCTCCAGAGTGCTGGAGCGCTTTTCGCGGGGTAGCGCGGCAGCGCTTTTCGCGCAGCAGCGCGTGGCGAAAATAGCTTCGCATTTAATATAATTCAATCCCGCTATGGTCATTGGGACTTTAAAATACAAAAACTGTGAAATTCTGGCAATTTCAGCCAAAACTTGGTGTTCTTAAGAAATTACAAGCATTTTGCAATTTCAGACGCTCCAGCACGCTGAATCGCTATGGAGCGCTTTTCGCGCTACAGCACGCAGTAGCGTTTTACCCGTGGCGGCGCGCGGCTAAAATAGGTTCACATTTGATATAATTCTGTCCCACTAGTGTCCAAGGGACCTTAAAATCCCAAAACTGTTAAATTTTGACCATTCAAGTCAAAACTAGGTAGTTCTTAAGAAATTCTAGGCACTTTGCAATTTCAAGCGCTGCAGCGCTTTTCGAGCGGCAACGCGCGGTAGCGCTTTTCGCCCTGCAGTGCGCGGTAACGCTTTTTGCGCAGTAGTGCACGGTAGCGCACGGTTAAAATAAGTTCACATTTGATATAATTCTGTCCACTAGGGTCCTAGGGACCTTAAAATACCAAAATCGTAAAATTTTAGCTATTTCAGCAAAAACTGGGCAGTTTTTAAGAAATAAAAGGCATTTTGCAATTTCAGGCGCGCAGCACGCTGAATCGCGCTAGAGCACTTTTCGCGTGGCAGCGCGCAGTAACGCTTTTGGCGCAGCGCGCGACTAAAATAAGTTCACATTTGATATAATTCAGTCCCACTAGAGTCCAAGGACCTTAAAATACCAAAACCGTGAAATTTTAGCCATTTCAGCCAAAACTATGCAGTTTTTAAGAAATTCTAGGCATTTTGGAATTACAGGTGCTGCAGCGCGATAAATGGCGCTAAAGCGCTTTTCGTACGGGGGCACTTTTTGTGTCGCAGTGCCCGCGAGCGCTTTTCGCGCGGTGCCGTGCGATTAAAATAAGTTCACATTTGATATAATTGAGTCCCACTAGGGTCTAAGGGACCTTAAAACACCAAAACCGTGAAGTTTTGGCCATTTCAGTCAAAACTGGGCAGTTTTTAAGAAATTCTAAGTGTTTTGCAATTTCAGGCGCTGCAGCGCGCTAATTCGGGCTGGAGCGCTTTGCGCTCGGTAGCGCGCGGTAGCACTTTTTGCGCTGCTGGGCGCGGTATGGCTTTTCGCGCGGCAGCGCGTGATAGCGCTTTTCGCGTGACAGCGCGCAGCTAAAATAGGTTTACATTTGATATAATTCGGTCCCACTATGGTCCTAGGAACTTTAAAATTGCAAAATCCTGAAATTTTGGTCATTTCAATCAAAACTGGGCAGTTTTTAAGAAATTCTAGGCATTTTGCAATTTCAGGCGCTGCAGCGCGCAGAACCACGCTGGAGCGCTTTTCGCGCCGTAGCGTTTTTCGCACTAGAGTGCGCCGTAACACTTTTCGCGCGGCAGCGCGCGGTATCACTTTTCGCTCGGCACCGTGTGGCTAAAATATGTTCACATTTGATATAATTCAGTCCCACTTGGGTCCAAGGGACCTTAAAATACCAAAACCGTGAAGTTTTGGTCATTTCAGTCAAAACTAAGCAGTTTTTATGAATTCTTACCATTTTACAATTTCAGGCGCTGCAGCGCGCTGAATCGCGCTGGAGCGCTTTTCGTGCGGCAGCGCGCGGTAGCACTTTTGGCGCTGCAGCGCACGGGAGCTCTATTCGCGTGGTAGCGCGCAGCTAAAAGAGGTTCACATTTGATATAATTGGGTCCCACTAGGGTCCTAGGAACCTTAAAACACCAAAACTGGGTAGTTTTAAGAAATTCTTAGCATTTTGTAATTTCATACGCTGCAGCTCGCTGAATCGCGCTGGAGAGCTTTTTGCGCGGCAGCACGCGGTGGAGCTTTTCGCTCTTCACCGCGCGGTAGCTCTTTTCGCACAGCAGCGCTTTTCATCCGGCAGTGTGCAGCTAAAATAGGTTCACATTTTATATAATTCAGTCTCACTATGGTCAAGGGACCTTAAAGTACAAAAATCATGAAATTTTGGCCATTTTAACCAAATTTGGGTAGCTTTTAAGAAATTCTAGCCATTTTACAATTTCAGGCGCTCCAGCGCGCTGCAGCGCTTTTCGCGCAGTAGCTCTTTTTGCGCGACAATGCGCGGCTAAAATAGGTTAACATTTGATATAATTCAGTCCCACTTGGGTCCAAGGGACCTTAAAATACCAAACCCGTGAAATTTTAGCCATTTCAGCCAAAACTGGGCAGTTTTTAAGAAATTCTAAGCATTTTGGAATTACAGGCGCTGTAGCGCGGTAAATCGCGCTAAAGCGCTTTTCGCATGGCGGCACTTTTCGCGGTGCAGTGCCCGTGAGTGCTTTTTGCGCGGTACCGCGCGATTAAAATAAGTTCACATTTGATATAATTGAGTCCCACTAGGGTCCAAGGGACCTTAAAACACCAAAACCGTGAAGTTTTGGCAATTTCAGTCAAAACTGGGTAGTTTTTAAGAAAATCTAAGTATTTTGCAATTTCAGGCGTTGCAGCGCGCTGAATCGTGTTGGAGCGCTTTTCGCGCGGCAGCGCGCAGTAGCACTTTTCGCACTGCTGGGCACGGTATGGCTTTTCGCGCGGCAGCGAGCGATAGCGCTTTTCGCATGACGACGCGCAGCTAAAAAAGGTTTACATTTGATATAGTTCGGTCCCACTAGGGTCCTAGGGACTTTAAAATTGCAAAATCCTGAAATTTTGGTCATTTCAATCAAAACTGGGCAGTTTTTAAGAAATTTTATGCATTTTGTAATTTCAGGTGCTGCAGTGCGTAGAATCGCGCTGGAGCGCTTTTCGCGCCGTAGCGTTTTTCGCACTGGAGTGCGCCGTAACACTTTTCGCGCGGCAGCGCGCGGTAGCACTTTTCACGCGGCACCGTGCAGTTACAATAGGTTCACATTTGATATAATTCAGTCCCACTTGGGTCCAAGGGACCTTAAAATACCAAAAGTGTGAAGTTTTGGTCATTTCAGTCAAAACTAAGCAGTTTTTATGAAATTCTTAACATTTTACAATTTCAGGAGCTGCAGCGCGCTGAATCGAGCTGGAGCGCTTTTCGTGCGGCAGCGCGCGGGAGCACTTTTGGCGCTGCAGCTCGCGGGAGCTCTATTCGCGTGGTAGCGCGCGGCTAAAATAGGTTCACATTTGATATAATTGGGTCCCACTAGGGTCATAGGAACCTTAAAATACCAAAACTCAAAAGTTTTGGCCATTTTAGCCAAAACTGGGCAGTTTTAAGAAATTCTAAGCATTTTACAATTTCATGCGCTGCAGTGCGCTGAATCGCGCTGGAGAGCTTTTTGTGCGGCAGCACGCGGTGGAGCTTTTCGCGCAGCAGCGCTTCTCTCTCGCGGCAGCGTGCGGCTAAAATAGGTTCACATTTTACATAATTCAGTCTCACTATGGTCCAAGGGACCTTAAAGTACAAAAATCGTGAAATTTTGGCCATTTCAGCCAAAATTGGGTAGTTTTTAAGAAATTCTAGTCATTTTGCAATTTCAGGCGCTCCAGCGCACTGCAGTGCTTTTCACGCTGCACTGCGCGGTAGCGCTTTTCGCGTGGCGGCGCGTAGTAGCTCTTTTTGCGTGACAACGCGCAGCTAAAATATGTTTACATTTGATATAATTCAGTCCCAATTGGGTCCAAGGGACCTTAAAATTCCAAAACAGTGAAGTTTTGGTCATTTCACCCAAAACTATGCAGTTTTTGAGAAATTCTTAACATTTTGCAATTTCAGGTGCTGCGGCGTGGTGAATCGCGCTGAAGCGCTTTTCGCGCGAGATCACTTTTCGCGCTGCAGCACACGGGAGCGCTTTTCGTGCGGTAGCGCATGGCTAAAATATGTTCACATTTGATATAATTGAGTCCCACAATGGTCCTAGGAACCTTAAAATACTAAAACTGTGAAGTTTTGGCCATTTCAGCCAAAACTGGGCAGTTTTTAAGAAATTCTAGGCATTTTGTAATTTCATGCGCTGCAACGCGCTAAATCGCCATGGAAAGTTTTTTGCACGGGTGCGCTGGAGCGCTTTTCGCGCTGCTGGGCGCGGTAGCGCTCGTCGCGCAACAGCGCGCGGGGGCGCTTTTCACGCAGTAGCGCACAGCTAAAATAGGTTAACATTTAATATAATTCAGTCTCACCATGGTCCAAGGGACCCTAAATTACAAAAATCGTGAAATTTTGGCCATTTCAGCCAAAACTGGTAGTTTTTAAGAGATTCTAGGCATTTTGCAATTCAGGCGCTCCAGCGCGCTCAAGTGCTTTTCACGCGGTAGCGTTTTTCACGCAACAGCGCGCGGTAGCTCTTTTTCGCGCTGCAGCACACGGCTAAAATAGGTTCACATTTAATATAATTCAGTCCCACTAGGGTCCAAGGGACCTTAAAATGCCAAAACCGTAAAGTTTTGATCATTGCAGCCAAAACTAAGCAGTTTTTATGAAATTGTTAACATTTTGCAATTTCAGGCGCTGCAGCGCACTGAATCGCACTGGAGAGCTTTTGGCGCGGCAGCGCTTTTCGCGCTGTAGTGAGCAGTACCGCTTTTCGCGCAGCAGCGCTTTTCACACGACAGCCCACGGTTAAAATAAGTTCATATTTTATATAATTCAATCTCACTATGGTCCAAGGGACCTTCAGATACAAAAATCGTAAAATTTTGGCAATTTCAGCCAAAATTAGGTAGTTTTTAAGAAATTCTAGGCTCTTTGCAATTTCAGGCGCTCCAGCGCACTGGAGCGCTTTTCGCACAGTAGCGTTTTTTGCGCGGCAGCGTGCGGTAGCACTTTTTGCGCGGCTAAAATAGGTTCACATTTAATATAATTCTGTCCCACTTGGGTCCAAGGGACCTTAAAATACCAAAACCGTGAAGTTTTGGTCATTTCAGCCAAAACTAAGTAGTTTTTAAAAAGTCTTAAGATTTTGCAATTTCAGGGGCTGTAGCGCGCTGAATTGCGCTAGAGCGCTTTTTGCGCAGGAGCGCATTTGACGCGGAAGCGCGCAGCTAAAATAGGTTCACATTTGATATAATTGAGTCCCACTAGGGTCCTAGGAACCTTAAAATACCAAAACTGTGAAGTTTTGGCCATCTCAGCCAAAACTAGACAGTTTGTAAAAAATTCAAGGCATTTTGAATTTCATGCACTGCAGCGCGCTGAATCGCGCTGGAGAGCTTTTCGCGCGGCAGTACTCGATAGCGCTCTTCGCGCTGCGGTGCGCAGGAGCATTTTTCGCGCTGGAGCGCTTTTCCTTCAGCAGCGCGCGGCTAAAATAGGTTCACATTTGATATAATTCTGTCCCACTAGGGTCCTAGGGACCTTAAAATTCCAAAACTGTGAAATTTTGGCAATTTCAGCCAAAACTGGGCAGTTTATAAGAAATTATGGACATTTTGCAATTTCAGACGCTGCAGCGCACTGAATCGCGCTGGAGCGCTTTTCGCACGGCAGCGCGCGGGAGCGCTTTTCGCGGTGCAACATGCGGTAGTGTTTTTCGTGCACCAGTGTGCGACTAAAATGGGTTTACATTTGATATAATTGAGTCCCACTAGGGTCCTAGGGACCTTAAAATTTAAAAACTGTGAAGTTTTGGCCATATTAGCCAAAAATAAGCAGTTATTAAGAAATTCTTGGCATTTTGCAATTTCAGGCGCTGCAGTATACTAAATCGTGCTGGAGCACTTTTCGTGCGGCAACGCCGCACATTTCACGCGGCAGCACGCTACTAAAATATGTTCATATTTTAAATAATTCAGTCCCACTATGGTCCAAAGGACTTTAAAATACAAAAATCGTGAAATTTTGGTCATTTCAGCCAAAACTGGGTAGTTTTTAAGAAATTCTAGGCATTTTGCAATTTCAGGCGCTGCAGCACGCCGAATCGCGCTATAGCGCTCTTCGCTCGATAGAGCGCGGTATGGCTGTTCGCGCGGCAGCGCGCGATAGCGCTTTTTGCATGGCAGCGCGAGTCTAAATTAGGTTCACATTTGATATAATTCTGTCCCACTAGGGTCCTAAGGACCTTAAAATTCCAAAACCATGAAATTTTAGTCATTTCAACCAAGACAGGGCAGTTTTTAAGAAATTCTAGGCATTTTGCAATATGATGCGCTACAACGCGCTGAATCGCGCTGGAGCGCTTTTCGCGCTGCATTGCGCTGGAGCGCTTTTCGTGCGGGAGTGCTCGGCTAAAATAGGTTCACATTTTATATAATTCAGTCCCACTATGGTCCAAGGGACCTTAAAATGCAAAAATCGTGATATTTTGGCTATTTTAGCTAAAACTTGGTAGTTTTTAAGAAATTATAGGTATTTTGCAATTTCAGGCGCTCGAGCGCGCTGGATCGCGCTGGAGCGCTTTTCAAGCTACAGCGCACGGTAGTCCTTTTCACGCGATGATGCACGGATAAAATAGGTTCACATTTGATATAATTTAGTCCCACTTTGGTCCAAGAGACCTTAAAATACCAAAACTGTGAAATTTTGGCCATTCAAGCCAAAACTTGGTAGTTTTTAAGAAATTATAGGCATTTATGCAATTTTAGGCGCAGTAGCGCGCTGGAGCGCTTTTCGCATGGCAGCACTTTTTGTGCAACAGCGCGCGGTTTAAAATAGGTTCACGTTTGATATAATTCAGTCTCGCGAGGGTCCTAGGGACCTTAAAATACAAAAATTGTTAAATTTTTGCCATTTCAGCCAAAACTGGACAGTTTTTAAGAAATTATAAGTATATTTCAATTTCAGGCGCTCCAGCGCGCTGAATCGCGATGGAGCACTTTTCGCGCTGCAGCGCGTGATAGCGCTTTACGCGCAGTTGTGCACGGCTAAAATAGGTTCACATTTGATATAATTCAGTTCCACTATGGTCCTAGGGACCTTAAAATACCAAAACCGTGATGTATTAGCCATTTCAGCCAAAACTAGGCAGTTTTTAAGAAATTCTAGGCATTTTGCAATTTCAGGCGCTACAACGCGCTGAATCGCGCTGGAGTGCCTTTCGCACGGTAGCTCTTTTCGCACAGCAGCGCGCGGCTAAAATGGGTTCACATTTAATATATTTCTGTCCCACTAGGGTCCTAAGGACCTTAAAATACCAAAACTGTGAAGTTTTAGCCATTTCAGCCAAAACTAAGCAGTTCTTAAGAAATTATTCGCATTTTACAATTTCAGCACACAGAATCACGCTGGAGCATTTTCGCACGGTAGCGCTATTTGCGCAGCGGCATGCAATAGTGCTTTTCCGCGCAGTAGGGCGCGACTAAAATAGGTTCACATTTGATATAATTCAATCCCGCTAGGGTCCACGGGACCTTAAAATACAAAAATCGTGTAATTTTGGCCATTTCAGCAAAAACTGGGCAGTTTTTAAGAAATTCTAGGCATTTTGCAATTTTAGGCGCTATAGCGTGCTGAATCGCGCTGGAGTTCTTTGCGCACGGCAACGCGCGATACTGCTTTTCGCGCAGCAGCGCGCGGCTAAAATAGGTACACATTTGATATAATTCAGTCCCACTAGGGTTTAAGTGACCTTAAAATACCAAAATCGTGAAATTTTAGCCATTCAAGTCAAAACTGGGTAGTTTTTAAGAAATTCTAGGCATTTTGCAATTTCAAGCGCTGCAGCGCGCTAAATCGCGCTAGAGAGCTTTTCGAGCGGGGGTGCCTGGTAACACTTTTTGCGCTGCAGGGCACGGCTAAAATAGGTTCACATTTGATATAATTCAGTCCCGTTAGGGTCCTAGGGATCTTAAAATACTGAAACTGTGAAGTTCGGCCATTTCTAGAAAAACTTGGCAGTTTTTAAGAAATTCTAGGCATTTCGTAATTTCAGGCGCTGGAGCGCTTTTCGCGCTGCAGTGCTTGGTAGCACTTTTCGGGCG
>JACERR010000113.1:0-2500 GCA_016760335.1 Gastrodia elata
CGTGTGTGTGTGTCTATATATGTATATAACACATGGATATTAATATTTATGAGTGTGTGTGTGTGTGTGTGTGTGTGTGTTCTCTATTTGTGTACCAAACACTCACACATACACTCATATATACTAATCTCTATATGTATGTATTTGTGTGTGTGTTGGGTATACTACTCACAAATATGTGTGTGAGTATGTATGTATATATCAACACATAGAGATTAGTGTATATACAATAGACATACAGTACAACCATATACCAGTTTATACTTAGATACGGTTATGAGTATATATATATGCATCAATGTGTGTGTTTATATATGGTTGTGTGTGTGGGTGTGTGTTTGTGTGTGTGGGTCTATATGGTTGTGTGTTTATTGGGTATGCATACTCATAATCGTAATACACACACACACACACACACACAAACACATATGTATTATATATTTGTATATTGTATAGACATACACATAGAGATAAGTATATATGAGTGTGTGTGTGTGTGTGTGTGCTAGACACACATACACACATATATATACATATATATATATATATATATATATATATATATATATATATATATATATATATATATACATACTCACACACATGTGTGTGCTCATATAGATTGTGTGCGTGTAAATGGCTGTGAATATATATCTATATGTGTGTTGGGCATACATACTCATAACTATATATATACGATTGTGTTTGTGTGTGTGTGTGCATATGTTGAGTATACATGAAACACACACACATGAAGACAAATATATATGAGTGTGTGCATGCACACACATACTCACACACACACACACACACACACACATAAACACTTAATACACACATACACTCTTATATATATAAAGATTAGTATATATTAGTGAGATCTATATATATACCCAACACACACACAGACACACATAAAAATTAATATATATATATATATATATATATATATATATGTGTGTGTGTGTGTGTGTGTGTGTGTGTGTGTGTGTGTGTGTTTGTGTGTTTGTGTGTGTGTCTATATACTTATACATGATTATGAGTACGTATACCAAACACACACACACACACCAGACACATAGAGATTAGTATATATGAGTGTGTGTGCAACACACACACACATATATATACGGTTGTGAGTGTGTCTATAAGTCCATATTTACATATGTGTGTGCATGGATGTAGAGACAAGTATAAATGTGTGTGTGTGTGTCACTCACATATAGACACATACATATTAGTACATATGTGTGAGTATGTATACCCAACACACACACACACATACATATGTGTTAATTGTATATACATATACTAATCTTTATGTGTGTGTGTGTGTGTGTGTGTGTGTGTTGAGTATGTATACCTAACACAAACACACACACACATATATGGTTGTGGGTATATATACCCGACACACTTATATACTTATCACACACACACACATATATATTTATACTAGACACAACAACACATGTGTGTTTATGTGTAATTATATACATACTGTGTGTGTTGTGTGGGTTGGGTATGCATACTTATACATAATGTCTATATATTAGTATATATGAGTACACACACACATAAAGATATATGTTTATGTGATAATACACACACACAAATACACACACATAGATGTGTGCATACAGTCTATAGTTGTATTCCCGACACACACACACATAAAGAATAGTGTATATATATATATATATACCCAGCACACACACACCCAAAAATACACACATAGAGATTAGTATATATATGTGTCACATACTCGTATATATGAGTGTGTGTATGTGTATTTATATATACTAATTACACATATATATATTAATCTCTATGTGTGTGTGTGTGTCTGTTTGTATATTTAAATATGGTTATGAGTATGTATACTCAACGCACACACACACATACACACCCATCTGTACACACACTCATATATACTAATCTCTATATTATGTATTTATGTGTGTCTATATTTATATATGGTTATGAGTATGTATACCTAATACATAGACACACACACACACACACTCCTATATACTAATCTCTATGTGTACATAACAATATACAATTTGTGTCTATATAAACACATGATATGCATACTCACGCACACATACACAGCATATATAAATATATTAGTATATATGAGTGTGTGTGCTTATATATAGACACACATCACATACTCACACACACACACACTCATATATACTAATCTCTATGTGTGTGTGTGTACGGTTGTGAGTATGTGATATGTATCTCTATGTGTGTATGTGTGTGTATGCACATAACTCATATATACTAGTCTCTATGTTGATTATGTGTGTGTGTGTTAGGCACACACACACCCACAATTACACATACTCATATATACTAATCTCTATGTGTATGTGTAATGGGTATACATACTTACAACCATAAATATATACACATTCCTTATATATATATATATATATATATATATATATATATATATATATATATATATATATATATATACACACACCCA
>JACERR010000113.1:7500-10000 GCA_016760335.1 Gastrodia elata
ATATAAGTTGTGTGTGCGTTTGTGTGTTTATATGTTTGTAAGTATGTATACCCAACACACACTCACACATACACATACTCATATATACTTATCTCTATGTGTGTCTGTGTGCATGTGTGTCTGTGGTGTTTGTATGTATGTATATATGCTTATGTCTATATATTAACACACACAAACATGTTATGTACATGTATACACACATGTCTGGGTGTATTTGGTATACATACTCATACTCATGTATGTGTTATCACACATGTTATATACATGTATACACATGTGTGTGTGTGTATACATACTCATAATAAATATATATATACACACACATATACACATAACACACACAACTGTATATGCACGCACACACACACACACATAGAGATTAGTATATGTGTGTGTGTGTGTGTGCATGTTGGGTATAGGTATACATTCTCCCAAATATACGGTGTGTGTGCATACACACACATATAGAAATTAGCATATATGAGTGTGAGTGTATGTGTGTGTGTGTGTGTGTGGTATGGGTATACAGACTCCCAAATAAATGGAGTGTGTGCACACACACACACAGACACACAAACGACACACGCACACACACAAAAACACACAAATTTGTTGGGTATACATACGATATGTGTGTGTGTATTGTGGGTAGTATTTCTATGTACACACACATGAGTGTGTGTGTGTGTGTGTGTGGGTATACCCAACACACACACACTCATACATATTAACCTCTATATGTGTGTGTTTGTGTGTATGTGTATGTGTAAGTATAAATATAAATGGTTATTTGTGTATTTTATATATATATATATATATACATATATATATATATATATATATATATATATGTGTCTGTGTGTGTGTGTGTGTGTGTGTGTGTGTGGTGTGTGGGTGTGTGTGTGTGTGTGCGTGTGTGTATGTCTATATATTTATATATAGTTGTGAGTATGTGTGTGTGTCTGTGTGTTAGGTATACATGCTCACAACTGTATATATTTATATAGACACAAACATGTGTGTGTGTGTCAGTATATTTGTCTATCTATATATGTATACTATATACCCAACACACTCTTATATATATAGATATATATATATATATATACCCAACACACACACAAACACACAGGGAAATTAATATATGTATACATTGAGATTATACCCATGCACATGTGTGTGTGTGTGTGTTGGGCATATATACACATTGAGATTATACCCATGCACACACATGGAGATTAGTATATATGAGAGTATGTGTGTGTGTATTTGGTATACATACTCATAACCATATATAATATATTAATCTCTATGTGTGTGTGTGTGTGTATTTTTCCTATGTGTGTGTATGCCTATATATATATGTTTATGTATACCTTACATACACATACACACACATTAATATATACTAATCTCCATGTGTGTGTGTGATAACACATACATGTGTGTGTCTATATATTTATATACGGTTATGAGTATGTATGCCCGACACACACTCCCAAGCAAACACACATACATAGAGATTAATATATATCAGTGTGTGTGTGTGTGTATATGTGATGTGTGCATGTGTTTGTGAGTATGTATAAACACACACATGGAGATAAATATATATATGTGTGTATGCTAGGTATACACACACACACACAACACACACATATATGTGTTATATACATATGTGTGTTATATACTAATCCTATATATACTAAATATATAGACACACAGACACACATAGAGATTAGTATATATGAGTGTGTGTGTGTGTGTGTTGGGTATACATACCCACAACACACACACACACACTCAAATATACAAATCTCTGTATGTGTGTGTATGGATATATATTTTTATATATGTATGTGGCATATACACACATACACACACACTCATATATACTCATGTATATATATGATTGTGAGTGTGTCTATGTGTGTGTATATATATAGACACACACATATATATGTTAAATACATGTATATATATATATATATATATATATATATATATAGACATATATAGACACACACACATATATATTATAGACACACACACACACATATATATATATATATAGACACACACATATATATTATGCTATGTATAGACAACACATATATAAAAATATATAGACACACACATAGTATATAGAGTGTGTTTGTGTATGTGTGTATGTGTGTGTGTGGGTATATAAATACTAAAACACACAGATATATATATATATATGAAATCTTATTTTTATACACCCACACAATCATATATAAAAATATTTATTGACATACTCACAAATGTAAATATTTATATATAGTTGTAAGTATGTATAATACAGACACAGATATATATATATATATTTATATATTTATATATATCTATATATTTATATATATATATATATATGGATGCAAACACATAAAACACAAATATTGTGTGTCACAATGAGTATATATTTATGTATGATTGTGTCTGTGTGTGTTTGTGTGTGTGTGTATGTGTCTCTATACAC
>JACERR010000113.1:17500-25000 GCA_016760335.1 Gastrodia elata
TAACACATGCACACACAAAAAATGTATTGGGTATACAGACTCATACACTTATATATAATAATCTTTATATTATGTGTGTGTCTGTGTTGGGTAGTTTGTGTGTATATGTATACCCAACATACAATACACACACACACATAATATTTCTGTGTACCCAACACACAGACACATAAGTATATGAGTGTGTGTGTTGGGTATACACACACACAAACTACCTAACACAAACACACACACACACACACACACAACATAGAGATTAGAATATAAGTGTGTGAGTGTGTATGAGTTGTGTGTGTATATACGTTGTGACACACACACACGTACACACAAACTCACACACAAATACAAATTCATATACATATGTCCATGTGTGTGTGACAGACATACACACACACACACATACACCGTATATCTATATATAGTCATACACACACACACACCGTATATCTATATATAGTCACACACATATTTATATATACTAATTTATATCTATGTGTGTTTGTGTGTGTGTGTGTCTATGTGTGTATACACACACACAAAACACACTCACACTTGTTATATGAGTGTGAGTATGTATACCCAACACAGATACATATAATCTCTATGTGTGTGTGTGAGTGTGCATGTATATGTGTATCACAATGTATGTGTTATATAGACACCCACACACTTACACACACTATATATGTTTATATAACACATATGTTGTGAATATGTATACACATCCATATGCGTGTGTGCGTATATACCCAACCCACACACACACACACATACACACATGAAGACACACAAATATAGAGAGTAGTTATATACTTGGATATACATACTCATAAATGTATATATATACACACGCACATTCATATATATATATATATATATATATATATATATATATATATATATATATATATATATACAGTTTATATGTATATATGAGTGGGAGTATGCACACACACACACACACATGTGTGTTTGGTATACATACTAATCTTAATGTGTGTGTGTGTGTGTTGGGTATACATACTTACACACACACATACACACATACGAGTATGTAACACATACCCTCATATATACATACTCACAACCGTATATAAATATATATATGAGTGTGCATGTATGTATGTGTTAATATTATATAGAGATTAGTATACGTATGTGTGTATATATATGTGTGTGTGTGTATGTGTATGTTGGGTTGACATACTCACAACCACACACTCACTCATATAATTATATAGACACACACATACACACACACACACACATGTGTGAGTATGTATACCCAGCATACACACACACACACATTCATTGATGCCCTCTCTATATGTGTGTGTGTATGTAGATACACACACACACATACACACACACACACACAAATTCATACACTCATATATAATTATCTTTATGTGTGTGTGTAGGGTATACTAATCTCTATGGTGTGTGTGTGTATCGTATATATGTTTGTGTGTTTGTATATATACTCACAACTATGTGAGTGTGTGTGTGTATATATATATACAAGTATGTGTGGGAGGTATACCCAATATATAGACACACATAGCACACACACACACACACACACACATATCATATATACTAATATCTGTGTATTTGTATATTGGGTATATATACTCATATACATACTCTATAGAGATATATATATATATGAGTGTGTTGTTGAGTTTGCATACTCATAACCATATATATCTGTGAGTATGCATACCAACACTCACTCACACATATGGAGATAAGTATATATGAGTGTATGTATTTGTGTGTGTTTATATGAGTGACATGTATAAATAGATAGCACACACACACATATACTTATCTCTATGGGTATACATACTCACAACAATATATATGAGTGTATGTGCGTAGAGACACGCACAAACACACATGGAGATAAATATGTGTGTGTGTGTGTGTGTTTAAAAATATATGTGGTTGTAAAATTATACTTATCTTTATATGTATACATCATAGAGATAAGTAAGAGTTCACAATTTTATATATATATAGACACACACACACACACACACACACCAACAGATTCTGTTTCACACACGTATGTGTTCTCACACACACATATAGAGAGAGAGTATTAAACTGTGTATATGTGTGTGTGTTGGGTGTGTTTATATATATATATATATATATATATATATATATATATATATATATATATATATAGATACACACACACACTCATATATACATACTGTCTCTCAATATGTGTGTATGTGTGTGTATGCACATGTGTTGGGTATATATACACACACATATATACTTATACTTATCTCTATCAATACATAGTTGTGTGTGTGTGTTTGTATAGGGTATACATATTTAGGTATATATACTCACAGCCATATATAAATAACATGTATGTAGACACATATGCATTATATCTATACATGCACATACTATATAACACACACAAGTGGAGATAAGTATATACGAGTGTGGGTGTGCATGTGTCATAATCAGTGTGTGTGTGTGTGTGTATGTTTGTGTATATGTGTTATATATTCATATAAATGCATGTATGTGTGAGTGTGTTTGTGTGTGTATATGTGTTATATATTCATATACATGCACACACACAAACAGACTCATACATACAAATTTTAATGTGTGTGTGTCTGTGTTTGTCTATATACATGTAGACATGTATATAACACATATGTGTGTGCGTATATTTGTGTGTGCCTATTGGATATACCTACTCACAACTGTATATAAATATATAAACATATGTATACCTAACATACACACACACACACACACATACTCATATAAATTAATCTATATGTGTTATAGACATGTATATATATACATACTCAAAATCATATATAAATATATGTGTGTGTGTGCAGGTTCGGTATACATACTCAGAGTGTATGTCATATATATTAATATCAAGTATATATACCTAACACACACACACACACACACACACATACAAATCTCTAAGTGTGTGTGTATGTGTGTGTGTCTATATATATATATATATATATATACGGTTATGAGTATGTATACCCAATACACACATACACATTCGTATATACTAATTTCTATGTATGTGTATTTGTATATATATATATATATACTTATACTTATCTCTATATGTATATATATACGGTTGTGAGTATGTATACCCCCACACACACACTCATATATATTAATAACTACATGTGTGTGTGTGTCTATATTGATACTCACATTGAGATACACTAATCTATATATATGTGTGTGAGTATATAAACCTGGCACATTATATACGATTGTGAATATATATACCCAACACATACATACATAGAGATTAGTTTATATGTGTGTGTGTGAGTGAACACACACAAACACACATAATTATGTATACACACACAGACTATGTATACCCATTAGTATATATGAGTGTGTGTGTGTGTGTTATATGTGTGTCTATATATCTATTTATGAGTATGTGTGTGTGTATGAGCATGTGTGTCTATATATTTATATGTGTGTGCATGTGTGTGTGATGGGTATACACAGAGCACACACACACACACACACACACACACTCACACACACTCACACACACACACTCACACACACACACACTATACACACATATATGAGTGTGTGTGTGTGTCTATATATATATATATGCATGTGTGTGTTTAAATATAGACACACACACACAAATGTGTGTTATATACGTGTATATACTAATCTCTATGAGTGTGTGTAAGTGAGTGACATACAAATGTGTGTATATATAAGCAAGCATACTCATACATACTAATTTATTTATATACGGTATGTGTGTGTGAGTATGTATATGGTGTGATTATATAAACACAAAATGTATATATTTATATACACAGATATATATAAATATATGAACATACACATAAAAAATAAAATATATGAGTGTGTGTGTGTGTGTGTCTATGTGTTGGGTATACATACTTACAACTATATATAAACATAGACACATACAAACACACACATATAGAGATTATTATATATGAGTGTATGTACAGATTGGTGTGTGTGTGTGTGTATGTGTGTGTTGAGTATACATACTCATAACCATATATAAATAAATAAACATACACAAACACACACACATAGAGATTAATATATATATGTGTGTGTGTATTCATATATATGTGTGATTAGTATATATAAATACACACACACACACACACTTATATATATGAGTATGTGATACATATATATACCAATCTCTATGTGTATGTGTTTATGTGTGTGCATTGGTATATATATATATATATATATATATATATATATATATATATATATATATATGTGTGTGTGTGTGTGTGTGTGTATATATATACACACACACACACACAGAATACATATATCTAATCTCTATGTGTGGCGATTAGTATATATATATTTATATGGTGTGTGTGTGTGGACAAATCCACATACACACATACACACACACAAAGACAAACTCACACACATACACACACACTCATATCATACTCAACACATGCACTTATTTATACATTGGGTATACATACTCATATATATGTATATGTGTTATACAGACACAGACACACTCAATTAGTGTATAGGCTCACACACACATACAGATATATGTATACCCAATGTATATGTGTGCAAATGTTGAGTGTGTTTTGTGTGTGTGTAAATATATATATATGAATGTGAGGTGAGTATGTATATATATATATATATATATATATATATATATATATATATATGATTGTGAGTATGTATACCCAATATACACACATATAGGCACACACAAACACATACACACATAGAGTTTAATATACACTACACTCACACACTCATATATACTTATCTCTATGTGTGTGTGTGTCTGTGTGTGCGCATATTGTGTGTGTGTGTAGGTATGTATTCCCAACACATATACACACACAAAGACACACACACAAAAGTATCTTACAACCGCACACACACACACACACACACACACACACACACACACATATATATATATATATATATATATATATATATATATATATGAGTGTATGAGTGTGTGTAAATGTGTGTTGGGTATACATACTCACACATAGTTGCGTATACATACTCATGTGTGTGTGTGTGTGTGTCTATAAATTTATATTCACAACCGTATATATATATAGACACACAAACACACGCACACATAGATATATAATAGATACATGAGTATGTATATATAAATGGATGTGTATGTCTCTATATTTATATACACACATACACACATATAGAGATTAGTATATATGAGTGTGTGTGTACGTGTTGGGTAGATATACTCACAACCATATATAGATGAATATTATTTTATATGAATGTGTGTCTATATATTTATATATGGTTGTGAGTATATATACACAAACACACACACATACACAGACATAGAGATTAATATATATTTATATACGGTTGTGAGTAATATATACAACTATGTGTGTGTTTTGCCGTGTGTGTGAGTATGTATACCGAATAAAAACACACACACACTAATATGTATACTAATTTTTATATATTTATATAAACCTTTTATGTGTGAGTATGTATATATACACACACACACATAAAAATTAGTATATCAAACACATGTATATACTCACACCGTATGTGACACACACACATATATACTAATCTATATGTGTGTGTATATGTCTATATATGTGTGTGTGTGTGTGTTGTGAGTATGTATATACCCAACACAATCGCATATACATACACATAGTATACATACTCACATGTGTGTGTGTATGTGCATAACACACACACACACAAATACACACACATACTCAATACACACACATACATAGAGATTAATATATATATATGGTTAACACATACGTATGTGTGTGTGTGTAGGGTATACTTACTCACACATAGAGCTTAGTATATATGAGTGTGTGTGTGTATGTATTGGGTATACATACTCACACATATATACTAATTTATGTGTGTCTATATGTGTCTGCATGTGTCTGTCATATATATATATATATATATATATATATATATATATATATATAACACACTCATAGTATATACGGTTGGGAATACATACACACACACATAGAGATCTATATATACATGTACATAACACATATATGTGTGACACACAACCATATATATATAGACACATACACACACACATACACATAGAGATTAGTATTATGAGTGTGTGTGTGTGTATGTGTGTATAGGTATATACACAAACACAAATACACACACATATATATTAGTATATATGAGTGTGTGTGTGCATGTATATGAATACATAGGGAGACACACTCACACAAACTTATATATACTAATCTTAATGTGTTTGAGATTAGTATATATGAGTGTGTGTGTGTACGTGAACACGTACCTATGTGTGTGTGTGTGTGTGTGTGTGTGTGTGTGTATGTGTATGTGTGTGTTTGTGTATGTATTTGTTTATATACCCAAAACACACACACACTCACTCGTATATATAACTAGGGTTGTCTCTGTATGTGTATATATATATAAATATATATGTGTGTGTGTGTATATTTGTATACACGTATATAACACATAAATGTGTGCGTATATCTATAAATATATACGGTTGTGAGTATGTATACCGAACACACACATAAAGATTAGTATATATGAGTGTGTTGGTGTGTGTATGTGTGTGCACACACACACACACTCATTCATACTTGTCTTACACACACACACACAAATACACACACATAGAGATAAGTATATATGACTCACATACTTTTACACACACACACAAACACACACACACATAGAGATTAGTATATATGAGTATGTGTTTATGTGTGAGTTTTTACATACATGCATTCAGACACAATGTGTATATATATGTATACCTAAAACACACATACCACACATACAGAGACACACACAGACACACACATGGAGATTAGTATATATGGTTGTGAGTATGTATATAAATATACATACGCACTGATATATACTAATCTCTATGTGTGTATGTGTCTATATATTTATAATCACAATCCTATGTATATATATATGAGTGTGTGTGTGTTAGGTATATATATGTATATATAGATACACACACATATAGAGATATATATAGGCACACACACACACACACACACTCATATATACTAATCTCTATATGTGTGTATTAGTGTGTGTGTGTGTGTCTCTACAGACATATAAATCTCATATAGTAATATATAGATAGTGTGTGATAACATAAACATGTATATAACACATAATATATATTGATATTAGTATACATACTCACAACCATATATACCCAATATAGACACTCATATATATATATATATATACATATATATACTTATTTAATATATATTATGTGTTATGCACATATAAGTGTTATCACACACACACTCATATATACTTATCTCTATGTGTGTGTGTGTGTATGTCTATTGGGTATACATACTCTATGTGTGTGTGTATGTGTGTGTTGGGGGGTTTACA
>JACERR010000113.1:32500-35000 GCA_016760335.1 Gastrodia elata
TATATATATATATATAAATATATAAGTGTACATACTCACACACACCTGTGTGTGCTCATATAGATTGTGTGTGTGTATATGGCTGTAAATATATATCTATGTGTGTTGGGTATACATACTCACAACTATATATATACGGTTGTGTTTGTGTGTGTGTATGCATGTGTTGGGTATACATGAAACACACACACATGGAGATAAGTATATATGAGTGTGTGCATGCACACACACACAATATGGGTGTACCCAACACTCATAGAGATTAGTTTTTATGAGTGTGTGTATGTGTGTGTTCTTTATGAGTATACCTAACTCCCACACACACTTATATTTACTAATCTCCATGTATTTGTGTTTGTGTGTATTGTGTATACTTACTCACATATGTGTGTACGAGTATTTATGTTTTTACCCAACACATAGTGATTAGTATATACACAACAGAGATACAGTACAACTATATACCCATATATACTTAGATACAGTTATGAGTATATATATATGCATCAATGTGTGTGTATATATATGGGCAACGTATGTGCTATATACCACTCTCTATGTGTGTGTGTCTGTGTGAATATGTGTGTGTGTATGTATGTGTTGGGAATACTACAAACACATGAGCATATACATGCACACTTATATACATGGTTGTGTGTGTGGGTGTATGTTGGGTATACATATTATATTGTGTTGGGTATACATACTCACAACTGTATACATAGTCATATATATGTACATACTCACATATATACGTGTTATGAGTATATATACATCCATATCTCCATGTGTGTGAGATTAATATATATAAATGTGTGTGTGTGTGTGTGCGTGTGATTGTGCGTGAGTGTGTGTGTGTAGTGTGTGAACATAGAAATTTGTATATACATACACACAAACACACATACATAGAAATTAGTATATATGAGTGTGTGTGTGGTGTGTGTATTGGGTATACATACTCACACACACCATATACCCAACATACACACACACACACCACCCACACACTCATATAAACTAATCTCTATTTGTGTCGTATCATATATACTTATCTATATGTGTGTGTGTTTGTACACACACAGATATATGTCTATATATACTAATCTCACACACTCATATATATAAATCTTTATGTGTGTGTGCGTGTGCACACGCACACACAAATACATAGAGATTAGTATATATGAGTGTGTGTGTGTATTTGTGTGTTTATACTGCTATGAGTATGTATACCTAAAACACATACACACACACTCATACATACATGCACACTGATAAACATGTATGTGTGTGCGTGTGTGTGTTGGGTATGCATACTCACAATCGTATACATATAGACACACACACAAACACACTCATATATATATATATATATATATATATATATATATATATATGTGTGTGTGTGTGTGTGTGTGTATGTGTGTGTGTGTGTTTGTGTGTGTATGTATATATGTGTATAGTGTGTGAATATATAAATATATATATACATACACAAACACACACACTTAAAGCTTACTATATATGAGTGTGTGTGTGGTGTGTGTGTGTTAGGTATACATACTCACACATACTATATACCCAACACATATGCACACACACCATACACACACTCATATACTAATTTCTATATGTGTGATATCAAATATACTTATCTCTATGTGTGTGTGTTTGTACACACACAGAAATATGTCTATATATACTAATCTCACACACTTATATATATATATATATATATATATATATATATATATATATACAATTGAGAGCATGTATACTCAACATATGAGTGTATGTGTGTACACACATACACATACACACATACTCATATATACAACTCCCTACGTGTGTGTGCTTGTGTGTGTGTGTGCACACATACACAAACACGTAGAGATTAGTATATATGAGTGTGTGTGTGCATTTGTGTGTTTATATGTTTGTGAATATGTATACTTAACACACACTCACACACACATACACTCATATATACATATCTCTATGTGTGTCTGTGTGTGTATGTCTATGGTGTTTGTATGTATGCTCAACATATATGCTTATGTCTATATATTGACACACACAAACATGTTATATTCATGTATGCACACATGTTTGTGTGTGTTGGGTATACATACTCAAACTCACGTATGTGTTATCACACACACACAGATATATATATATAGACACATATTATATACATGTATACACACGTGTGTGTGTGTGTGTATACATACTCACAACAAATATACATACACACACACATATACACATAACACGCACAACCGTATACACATGCACACACACACACATATACATAGACATTAGTCTATATGTGTGTGTCTATGTGTGCGTGTTGGGTATAACACACACATACACACACATAGATTAGTTTATATGAGTGTGTGTTGTATGGGTATACATACTCGCAAATATACGGCGTGTGTCCATACACACACACATAGACACACACATGCACACACACACAAACACACAAATATGT
>JACERR010000113.1:40000-55000 GCA_016760335.1 Gastrodia elata
ACACACATACATGTATGTAAGTCTATATTTACATATGTGTGTGCACGCATGTAGAGCCATGTATAAATGAGTGTGTGTGTGTGTGTGTGACACACATACACTAACATATAAACACACACACACTAGTACATATATGTGAGTATGTATACCCAACACATACACACAATATAAATACTCATATATACTAATCTCTATGTGTGAGTATGTATACCCAACACACATACACATATACGTATGTGTTAATCATATATATAAATATACTAATCTTTATGTGTGTGTGTGTATGTTAAGTATGTCTACCCAACACACACACACGTACATATATGGTTGTGGGTATATATACCCAACACACTTATATAATTATCACACACAAACAATTATATATATATATATACTGCACACACAAATATGTGTCTTATCACACAACACATGTGTGTTTATGTGTAATTATATATATACTGTGTGTGTGTGTGTTGTGTGTGTTGGGTATACATACTTATACATAATATTTATATATTAGTATATATGAGTACACACACACACAAAGAGATATATGTGTATGTCATAATACACACACAAATACACACACATAGATGTGTGCACACAATATATAGTTGTATTCCCAACACACACACACATAATGATTAGTATATTTTTTATGTGTCACATATACACACAAACACCCACACACACATACTCATATTTACTAATCTCTATGTGTGTGTATTTCTATATTGGGTATACATACTCATAACTATATATATATATATATATATATATACACTCAACACACACATACACCCATAGTATACATACTTTCTCTCTATGTGTGTGTGTGTGACACACACACACACACACTCATTTAGACACACACCCACAAATGAATATAAATATATGTGTGTTATATCTATGTATGTTATGTGTGCTGGGTATATATACTAACACAGACACACACGCACACACACACACACACACACACATATACATGTTTGAGTCTATCTCTATAAATATATATGGTTGTGAATATATATACCCAACATACACATAAGGATTAGTACATATTCGTGTGTATGTGTGTGCACACACACACACACACTCATATATACTTGTCTCACACATGCACACACACAAACACACACAAATAGAGATAAGTATATATGAGTCACATACACACACACACACACACACATAGAGATTAGTATATATGAGTGTGTGTGTGTGTCTATATATTTAGATAAGGTTGTGAGTATGTAAACCTAACAAAAACACACATTTCTATATATATATATATATAAATATAGACAAAAACACACACACACACTCATATATACTAATCTCTATATGTGTACCTATACATATAGAGATAGTATGTATGAGTGGGTGTGAGAATATTTGTGTGAGTGTGTGTGTGTGCCACAACCGTATATGTAGGCACACACACACACACACACACACACACACACACACACACACACATATATATATATATATATATATATATATATGTATGTATATATATATATATATATATATATATATTTGGATACCTAACACACACACACACACAAACACACTTAAATACACCCAAATACATACACACACACACACTCATATACTAATCTCTATGTGTGTGTGATTGTGTATATGTGTGAGTGTGTGTATGTGTGTGTGCAAGTATGTATATATATATATATATATATATATATATATATATATTAGTACATACACACATAGAGATTAGTATATATGAGTGTGTGGGTGTATGTGTATTTATATAACTATATACAATTATGAGTATGTATACCCATCAAACACACACTCATATATACTAATCTCTATATGTGTGCTTATACTTATATATATATTGAGATTTATATGAATGTATGTATACCCAAAACACACACACACATACACAAACACTCATATATACAAATCTTTATGTGTATATGTTTGTGTGTGTGTGTGTTGGATATATATAAGTGTGTGTGTGGGTGTGTGTCACATGCACAAACACATAGACACACATACATTAACACTTAACACACACACACACACACACTTGTATATACTAATCTTTATGTGTCTGTGTTGAGTATTTGTATGTGTGTGTTTTGTGTGTGTGTGTGTCTCTATGTGTGTGTATTTGTATGTGTGTGTGTGTGTGTCTATCTATATACATAGTTGTGAGATTAGTATATATATATCCACACATAGAGATTAGTATATATGCATGTATGTAGTGCACACATACGCACATACACAAATGCACACACACCCACAAGCACTTATATATACTAATAGGTGTGTGTGTTTGTATGTTTGTGTGTTGGGTATATACACACACACTCATATATTCTAATCTCTATATGTGTTTATTTGTGTGATTAGTATATAAGAGTATGTGTGTGAGCGTGTGTGTGTGTGTTTGTTGTATATATATAACACAAGCACACACACACACTCATATACACTAATCTCTATATATGTGTGCCTATATATATATATATATATATTTATATATAGTTGTGATTATGTATACCCAACATACACACACACACACATAGAGATTAGTATATATGTGTGGGTGTTTGTGTGTGTCTATAAATATATATATGAATGTGTATACAAAGTTGTGAGATTAGAGATTAGTATATATGAGTGTGTGTGTGTGTGTGTGTATTTGTGAGATATACACTCATACATACTAATCTCTATGTGTGTGTGCGTATGTGTGTGTGTGTGTGTGTGTGTCCATGTGTGCCTATATACAAATACACACATGTAGAGAAAAGTATATATACACACACACTCTCTCATAGACATGAAGATTAGTATATATGTATGTGTGTACGTGTGTGTTGGGTATACATACTCACAAGTGTATATATGAGTGTGTGTATACACACTTACACATATATAAGAATGTTTGTATACATAGTCAAAACTATAGATATATATAGACACACACACATACCTAATGTATATGTGTTGGGTATACATACTCATAATCATATATAAATATATAAATACACACATGTATGTATTATCAAACACACACACACACACATATAATACATACGTGTGAGTCTGTGTGTGCATATATATATGTGTGTGTTGGGCATACATACTATCTATATATTTATATATGATTATGAGTATGTATACCATAAGTATATATGAGTGTATATTTGTGTGTCTATATATATATATATATATATGTGTGTGATAACACATATTTTTGTGTGTTTATTTATTTATGTGCATATATTTATATATGATTGTGAGTATGTATACCCAACACACACACACACACACTCATGGACATGTATATATATATATAGATATATATATACATGTCCATGATTGTCTGTGTGTGTGTATACATACTCACAACCGTATATAAATATATAGACACACACACATATACATACACAAACACACACACACACACACACCCACACACACACATAGAGATTAGTATATATGAGTGTGTGTGTGTTTCTCTCTACATATATGCATACAAGCACACACACTCATATATACTTATTTTCATATGTGATAATACATGCGTTTGTACGTTAGTTGGGTATACATACTCACAACTGTATATACGGTTATGAGTATATATATATAGGCACACACGTATATCTATATATGAGTATGTATAGATAACTCATACACACACATATACTAATCTATATATGTGTGTGTGTGTATTTATACTATGTGTATGTATACCTATTTGCCTTTAAATATGTATTTATAACTCACTACCATATATATAAGCACACACACACACACACAAAAATACACATATAGAGATTAGTATATATGAGTGTGTATGTGTGTGTGTTGGGTATACTCAAAATCGTATATAAAATATATAGACACACACACTTATGTATTATATATTATCTATATATAAAATGTTTGGTGACAAAACATACATGTGTAATTGGGTGTGTATACCCAACGTACACACACACACACACACACACGCTCATATATAGAGATTAGTATGTGTGTGTGTGTGTCTAATATATAGACACGCTACACACACACACATATGTAAATATACATATATGAGTGTGTGTGTGTGTCTGTGTATGCCTAATAATACACACAGACACACACTCATATATATACTTTTATGTATGTGTGTATGTTTGATAACACATGTGTATGTGTCTATATATTTATATATGGATTAGTATATATGAGTGTGTGTGTGTGTGTGTATTTATGTCTCTTTGTGTATGTGTCTATCTATATATTATATGAGTATGTATACCCAACACACACACACTCAACATACACACACACACATACGTGTGTGTATATTTATGTATATATATGATGTGTCTATATAACACATATATGTGTGTGTCTCATGTTCTTTTATATATATATATATATATATATATATATATATATATATAACATGCACTCATAGTATATACGGTTGGCTATACATACACACACACACACATAGAGATATATATATACATGTACATAACACATACATGTGTGACACATAGCCATATATATATATATATATATATATATATATATATAGACACACACACACTCATATAGAGATTAGTATTACGAGTGTATGTGTGTGTGTGTATAGGTATATACACACACACAAACACACACACATAGATACTAGTATATATGAGTGTATGTGTGAATGTATATGAATATATAGAGAGACACATTCACAAACTTATATATACTAATCTCAATTGTTAGAGCTTATTAGATATGAGTGTGTGTGTGCGTGAACACCTACGTGTGTGTGTGTGTGTGTGTCTATGTGTGTGTGTGCGTGTGTATGTGTGTGTTTATGTATGTATGTGTGTATATACCCAAAACACACGCACACACACACACACTAACTCATATATATAACTTTAGTTGTGTTTGTATGTGTATATATATATATATATATATATATATATATATATATTTGTATACATGTATATAACATATATATGTGTGTCTATCTATAAATATATATGGTTCTGAGTATGTATACCCAACACACACATAGAGATTAGTATATATAGGTGTGTGTGTGCACACACACACACACTCATATATCTTTGCCTCACATATACACACACACAAATACACGCACATAGAGATAAGCACATATAAGACACACATATCCACACACACACACACAAATACACACACATAGAGATTAGTATATATGAGTGTGTGGTTGTGTGTGAGTTTCTACATACATGCATTCAGACACAATATGTATATATTTATATATATATACCCAACACACATATACCACACACACACGGCACAAACAGACACACATAGACACACACATGGAGATTAGTATATATGGTTATGAGTATGCATATAAGCATATATACGCACTCATATATACTAGTCTCTATGCATGTATGTGTCTATATATTTAAAATCACAACCGTATATATATATATATATATATATATATATATGCATGTGTGTGTGTGTTAGGTATATATGTATATAAAGATACACACACAAGCATAGAGATATATATAGGCACACACACATATATACTAATTTCTATATGTGTGTGTTTGTGTGTTTGTGTGCGTCTCTAAATACATATAAATCTCATATATTAATATATAGATAATGTGTGATAATATGTACATGTATATAACACATAATACACATGGATATTAGTATACATACTCACAACTATATATACCTAATACACACACTCATATATATATATATATATAAATATATATATATATACTTGTTTCATGTGCATTATGTGTTATGCACATATAAGTGTTATCACACACATACTCATATATACTTATCTTTATGTGACATACTCATATATACTTATCTCTATGTGTGTGTGTATGTCTATTGGGTATACATACTTTATGTGTGTGTGTGTGTGTGTGTTGGGTTTACATATTAACAATCGTATATAAATATATAGATACACACACATAGATATATATAGACACCCACACACACATGCACACACACTCATATATATATGTGTCGGTTGTGAGTATGTTTGAGTGTGTGTGAGTATATATATGAGTGTGTGATAACACATCTAGTATATATAAGGACACACACACATAGAGATTAGTATATAAATATATAAACACACACACACACATATACACACACTCGTATATACTTTTCTCTATATGTGCATATGAGTATTTATATTTATATATACTAATCTCTATGTGTGTGTGTTTGTGTGCACACACACACACACACACTCATTTATACTAATCTCTATGTATGTGTTTGTGTGGTTGTGAGTTTGTTGGGTATACATACTCACAATTGTGTATCGAGTATGGAAACCCAACACAAATACACACATAGATATGTTTATATATATAAATAGACACACACATGTTATATATACCTTTGTAAGTATATATACCCACGTATAAGTTATATATATCTATGAGTGTGTTTGTATTTATGAGCACCAAACACACACATAAACACACACTCATATATGTGTGTGTGTGTGTGTTTATGTGCATTTGTATATGCCTATATATAAATATATACAAATCATAGAGATAAGTATAAATTCACATATATATAGACACACACACTCATACACACACACACACACACAAACACACGCCCTCATATAAACTAATTTCTATATGTGTGTGTGTGTGTGTGAGTGTGTTGGGTATACATAAAATATACACACATGGAGATTATGTATACACACACACACATATATACTAATCTGTATGTGTGTTAAATATATAAATATATACTAATCTCCATGTGTGTGTATTTGTGTGTGTGTTTGTGTGTGCCTATATGTATATGATTGTGAGTACATATATATATATATATATATATATAAATATATATATATATATATATATGTACTCACAACCATATACATATAGGCACACACAAACACACACACACAAATACACACACACACAGATACACACACATAGAGATTAATATATATGATATAATATATATGAGTGTGTGTTCATGAGTATGTAGAGACACACACACACAAATACACACATATAGAGATTAGTATATATGATATAATATATATGAGTGTGTGTTTATGAGTATGTAGAGACATACACACACACACACACTAATATATACTTATCTTTATGTGTGTGTGTGTCTCTACATATACGTGTGTGTCATACACACGCATTCATATATAGGCACACAAACACACACACACACATACACACCCATATATATATATATATATATATATATATATATATACTTATACTTATCTATATATATAAACACATACACACACACACAAACACACACACACCACACATATGGAGATTTGTATATTCAGTGTGTATGTGTATTTGTGTGTGTCATATATACTTAATTCTTTATGTGTGTGTGTGTGTTGGGTATACATACTCATAATAAACACACACACAAACACAAATATAAAGATTAGTATACATGAATGCGTGTGAGCGTGAGTATGTATGAACACTCATATATACTTATCTCTATGTAAATACACACACATAAATATATATATATATATATATATATATATATATGTGTGTGTATATATATATATATATCTATATTTTTATACACTAATCTCCATGTGTTTGCATGTGTGAGGGTGTGTGTGTGCATGTATTTGAGTGTGTGCGAGTATGTATACCCACAACCGTATATGAATATATAGACACACACGTATGTGTTATCACACACTCATATATATATAGGCACACACATATATATTTATCACACATACGTGTGAACACACACACATACAAAGAGATAAGTATATATGAGTGTGAGTATATATACGTGTGTGTGTATATATATATATATATATATATATATATATATATATATATATACGGTGTGTCTATATAACACATACATGTGTGTCACATGTTTATATTTATATAGAGAACACACACTCATAATATGTACAACTGGGTATGCATACACATACACAAACACACACATATAGAGATTTATATACATATACATAACACATTATGTGTGTGGCATACAACCATTTATATATATATATATAGACACACACACACACACATACACATATGGATTAGTATTATGTGTGTGTGTGTGTGTGTATACATAGGTATTTACACACACACATAGATATTAGTATATAAGAGTGTGTGTGTGTGTTTCATATACATACTCACAACCGTATATAAATATATAGACACATACCTGCGCTCATACACACACACACTCATATATACTAATCTATATATGTGTGCATGCATGTGTCTATATATTTACATATAATTATGTGTATGTATACCTAACACACATGCACAGACATACACGCTCATATCTATTAATCTTTATATGTGTATGTGTGTGTTTATACGGTTTTGAGTATGTATACCCAACACATCCATACACATATAGAGATTAGTATATATGAGTGTTTGTATATAGATAGACACACACAAATACACACAAATAAAGATAAGTATATAATCTATATGTGTGTGTCTATATATATATATATATATATATATATATATATATATATGAGTGTGTATACTCAACACACACGTATATGTTATATACGGTTGTGAGTATGTATACCCAAAATACAGACACACACACACAAACAAATACACCCACATGGAGATAAGTATACATGAGTGTGTGTGTGTGTGTTAGGTATATGTCTATATATATACAAATATATAAACACACACATGCACAAAGACACTCATATATGGACACAATATACTAATCTCTATGTGTGTTTCTCTACATATATATGACAATACACAGACACATACACACACACACACACTCATATATACTAATCTCTATGTGTGTGTGTATATTTGTGTGCATGAGTGCCTATACATATATATATATATATATATATATATATATATATATATATATATATATATTTTTAAGGCCATTTTGGCATTAGTCTATTTTATCAAAATACATATATATGCATACAAACACACACACACACAACACACACTGTATATATATATATACTTATACTTATCTCTATGTGTGTGTTTGTTTGTGTCTAAATATATATACTGATATATACACAGAGACACACATACAGAGATTTGTATATGTGAGTGTATGTGTCATATATACTAATCTCTATGTGTGTGTGTCTGTGTGTTAGGTATACATACTCACAACACACACACACAAACATAGATATAGAGATTAGTATATATGAATGTGTGTGTGTGAGTATGTATACCTAACATACACACAGACTCATATATATTAATCTCTATGTAAGCACACACACATATATATATTTATATACTAATCTGCATGTGTTTGTGTGTGTGAGGGTGTGTGTGTACATGTATTTGAGTATGTGTGAGTATGATACCCACAACCATATATAGACATAGATGTATGTGTTATCAAACACTCATATATATAAGCACACACATGTATGTATATACATACTCACAACAGTATAACTAATATCTACATACATACACAAATCTATATATATATATATATATATATATATATATATACATTTATATTAAAATATATGAGTGTGTGTGTGCGCGTATGTGTTTATATATTTATATACGATTGTGAGTAAGTATACCACACAGACAAACACACACTCATATATACAAATCCTTATGTGTGTGTGTTTGTTATATTTTAATATATATATGTATATATATTTGTGTGTGTTTCTATGCATGTATGTAGAGATACACACACACACATACTCACAACCATATATATATATATGGTTGGATATAGATACGCACACACAAACTCATATATACTAATTTCTCTATGTGTATGTTTGTGTGTGTGTGTGTGTATCTATATATATATACTTATTTTTATATATTAAAATATAATCAACATATACACATAGATAAGTATATATGAGTGTATGTGTGTGTGTGTATGTTGGATATATATGTATTTGTATGTGTGACAACACACACTTATGTGTTATTTATATGTGTGTGTGTATGTGTTGGGTATACATACTCACAATTATATTTACACACACAGAACCATGTGTTAGTATGTATACCTACATAGACACACACCTATAGAGATTAGTATATATGAGTGTGTGTGTGTCCGGATCTATATATATATATACGATGTGTGTCTATATTTTTATATATGAGTATGTGTATATGTATATATACATGTATGTTTGTGTGCGTGTGTGTTGGGTATACACACACAGAAATAAGTATACGTGAGTGTCTCTCTCTCTCTCTATATATATATATATATATATATATATATATATATATAACTCATACGTGTGTGTGTTTGTGTGTGTTAGATATACATACTCACAACATTCACAATCGTATATAAATATATAGACACACATAAATACACATACATAGAGATAAGTATATATTAGTGAGTGAGTGTGTACGTATATTAGTTATATATATATATATATATATATATATAGACACATACACACACACAGACAAACACATGCACAAACACAAACACACAAAGTACACACATAATACTCATATATACTAATCTATATATGTGCGTGTTTATGTGTGTGTGTGTGTCTCTACATACATGCATAGAGACTCACACAAACACACACACATATGTTTGTGTGATAGACACACAAATGTATGTGCTTTATACTAATCTCTATGTGTGTGTATATAAATATACATGTATATCACACACACAGAGATATATATATATATATATATATATATATTTATGCGTATGTATATAGTATGTATAAGTTTTATATATATACACACATACTCAAATATACTAATCTCTATGTGTGTGTGTTTATATGTGTTTGTATATATAGATACTCACACACACTCATACATACATATCTCTATGTGCTTGTGTTTATGTATATCAAAATAAGAAAATAAATATATTTAGGCACACACATAGAGATTAGTATATATGAGTGTGTGTGTGTGTCAGTTTATGTATGTGTGTGTGTATCTATATATTTAGAAATGGTTGTGAGTATGTATACCCAACACACACACACATCTATATACATGTATATAAATATAGGCACACACACACACTTATATATACTAATCTCTATGTGTGTGCCTACATATATGTATTTACTTATTTTAATACACACAAACATACATACAAAGAGAAAGGTATGTATGAGTAGGTGTGAGAGTATTTGTGTGTGTGTGTGCCACAACCGTATATGTAGACACACATAAACACACACACACACACACAAATATATACATATATATATATATATATATATATATATATATATATATATATATGAATACCTAACACACACACACACACAAACACACTTAAATACACCCAAACACACACACACACACTTAAATACACCCAAACACACACACACACACATAATAATCTCTATGTTTGTGTGATTGTGTATATGTATGTGTGTGTGTGTGTTAATATGTATATATATATATAGATTAGTACACGCACATAGACAGGCACACATAAAGATTAGTATATATGAGTGCATGTGTATGTATGTTTATATATTTATATATAATTGTGAGTATGTATACCCATCACACACACACACACACTCATATATACTAATTTCTATATGTGTGCCTATATATATCTATATATATATATATATATATATATATATATATATATTATCTTATTTACTTATATGTAAGGACACACAAACACACACACATAGAGATTTATACAAATGTATGTATACCCAACACACACACACACATAGACACACACACTCATATATACGATTCTTTATATGTGTGTGCTTGTGTGTGCGTGTGTGTGTGTGTTGGGTATATATAAGTGTGTGTGTGGGTGGGTGTCACACACACAAACACACTAACACACACACAGAAACACTAAATGCACACACACTCATATATACTAATCTCTATGTGTGTGTTTTGAGTGTTTATATGTGTGTGTGTTTTGTGTTTGTGTGTCTCTATGTGTGTGTATATGTGTGTGTGCATGTGTGTGTTTGTCTATATATATATAGTTGTGAGATTAGTGTATATATATACACACACATATATATTAGTATATAGGCATGTATGTAGTGTGTGATATATATATATATATATATATATGCACACATACATAGGCACACATACACCCACAAGCACTTATATATACTAATCTCTATGTGTGACTTTGTATATTTGTGTGTTGGGTATATACACATACTCATATATTGTAATCTCCATGTGTGTGTGTTTAATTAGTATATATGAGTATGTGTGTGAGCGTGTGTGTGTGTGTGTGTGTGTTTGTTATATATATATATATATATATATATATATATATATATATATATTTATTTATTTATGTTTATATACAGTTATGACTATGTATACCCAGCACACATACACACACAAACACACATATAGAGACTAGTATATATGAGTGGGTGTTTGTGTGTGTATCTTTAAATATATATATGGATGTGTATACAAAGTTGTGAGATTAGAGATTAGTATATATGAGTGTGTGTGTGTGTGTGTGTGTGGCATACACACTCATACATACTAATCTCTAATCGCTATGTGTGTGTGTTTGTGTGTGTGCGTATGTGTGTGTGTGTGTATATCTATGTTTGCTTATATACAAGCAGACACATATAGATATAAGTATATATACACACACACACTCTCTCACACACATGGAGATTAGTATATATGTATGTGTGTATGAGTGTGTTGGGTATACATGCTCATAACCGTATATATGAGTGCGTGTTTACACATTTACACACATAAAAATGTTTGTATACATGCTCATAACTATAAATATATATAGACACACACACGCACACATACCCAATGTATGTGTGTTGGTATACATGCTATCAATATATTTATATACGAATATGAGTATATATACCGTAAGTATATATGAGTGTGTTTATGTGTCTATAAATATATTTATATATATACATACTCACATGAGTGTATATGTCTATATATATATATATATATATATATATATATATATCTGTGTTTGATAATATATATGTGTGTGTCTATTTATTTATGTGTATATATTTATATATGATTTTGAGTATATATACCTAATACACACTCATGTACATATATATATATATATATATATATATATATATATATATATATATATATGAGTGTGTGTGTGTGTGTGTGTATACTCACAATTGTATATAAAAATATAGACACACACACAAATATACACATATAAACACACACACAAACACAAATACACATACACTCATATATATTAATCTCTATGTGTATACATACTCACAATTATATATAAATATACATACTCTATATATACATAAAATATACATATACATAATATAGCATGTGTGTGTGTGTGTGTATAAATATATAGACATACATATATATGGTTGTGAGTATATATACCTAATAAACATGCACTCTTAAATACATAGACACACACACACATAGAAAATTAAAATATATGCATGTGTGTGTGTGTTTCTCTCTACATACATGCATACAAGCGCACACATTCATATATACTTATCTTCATGTGTAATAATATATACGTCTGTACGTGAGTTGGGTATACATACTCACAACCATATATACGGTTATGAGTATATATATATAGATATACGCACGTATGTCTATATATGAGTATGTATAGCTAACACTTACACACACGTATACTAATCTATATGTGCATATATGTGTGTGTGTGTATTTATACTATGTGTTTGTATACCTGTTTGTTTATAAATATGTATTTATAACTCATAATCGTATATATAGGCACACACACACATATACACACACACAAACACACATACATAGAGATTAATATTTATGTGTATGTATGTGTGTGTTGGGTATACATACTCACAACCGTATATAAATATATAGACACATACACGTATATGTTATATATTATCTATATATAAAATGTTTTTGTGATAAAACATACATGTATATTTGTGTGTGTATACCCAACGAACACACACACACACACACACTCATATTTAGAGATTAGTATGTGTGTGTGTGTGCATAATATATAGACACTCATATATGTATATTTATATGTGTGTATGTGTGTGTGTATGCGTGTGCCTAACAAAACACACACACTCATATATACTTATGTGTATGTGTATGTGTGTTTGATAACAAATATGTGTATGTGTCTATATATTTATATACGGATTAGTATATATGAGTGTGCGTGTGTGTGTGTTTCTGTGTATGTGTCTATCTATTTATTTATATGAGTATGTATACCTAACACACACACACACACTTATATATAGAGATTAGTATGTGTGTGTGTGTGTCTAATATATAGACACTCACAGAAGACACACACACACTCATATATGTATATTTACATATGTGTGTGTGTATGTGTGTGTCTAACAAAACACACACACTCATATATACTTATTTGTATGTGTGTGTGTTTGATAACACATATGTGTATGTGTCTATATATTTATATACAGATTAGTATATATGAGTGTGTGTGTGTCTCTGTGTATATATCTATGTATACCCAACACACACACACATAGAGATATATATGAAAATATATATATACACACACACACACATACACAAATCGTATATATATATATATATATGTATATATATATATATATATACGATTTGTGTATGTGTGTGTGTGTATTGGATATACTTATCTGTATATATACCCAACCACACATACACACACACACATAAAAATGTTTATAAACGTACTCACAAACACACATATATAAGAGAGTATATATGAGTTTGTATGTGTATTGGGTATACATACTCACACACACACACACAAACATACATGTGTATATATTTATATATAGTTGTGAGTATAGCTAACACACACACACACATATAGACACAACACACACAAGCATACAACCGTGTGTCTGTATGCTATATACCCAACACACACATAGACACA
>JACERR010000113.1:62500-75000 GCA_016760335.1 Gastrodia elata
GATTGGTATATATGAGTGTGTGTGCAACATACACACACATATAAATATGGTTGTGAGTGCATCTATACATTTATACCCCCACACACACACACACATGCGTGTGTGTATTTCACAAACACACATACTCACACCCACTCATATATACTAATCTCTATGTATGTGCGTGTGTGTGTGTGTTTGTGTGTGTGTGTCAACACACACCCACACACACACACACTAATACACACAGTATATATATATACTCACAATATATAGGCATACACATATATGTGTTATCACACACACACACACACACACACATATATGAGTATGTATACCCAACACACACTCACACACTCACACACACACACACACACACACACGTATACAACCCACTCATATATATAGACATACACACGTGTGTAGAGATTAGTATATATGAGTGTGTGTGTGTGTGTGTGTATGTGTGTATACACAATATATATACACACACACACACACTCATATATATCGAGAATAGTTTATATGAGTATGTTTATACACATAAACTCATATATACTTTTTTCTATGTGTGTGTATGTGATATATTTATAGTGTTGGGCAACACACGCACACACATAAGGATTAGTATACTTGAGTTTGTCTGTGTGTGCATATAGTACATTTATGTGTGTATGACAACCATATATACTAATCTCTATGTATACATATATATATATATATAGAGTATGATGTGTCTATATTTATATATTTATATAACCCACACACATATATATGAGTATGTATACCAAATACACACACACGTGTATACACACGCACACACACAAACACACACACGTATACAATGCACTCATATATAGACACACACACATATATACAAATTAGTATATATGAGTGTGTGTGTATGTGTATGTGTTGAGATTACGTACTCACAACCGTATATAAATTCATATATATACACACACACACACTCACAAGTACACACACATAGAGATTAGTATATATAGGGTATACATACTCGCAACCGTATATTTCTATAGCATGGAGATAAGTATATAAGTGTGTGCATACCCAAACTCATACACACTAATATATACACACATATAGAAATTAGTATATAAACATAAACACATGGGGATAAGTATCTATGAGCGTGTGTGTGTACTCACAACCGTATATAAATATATAAATACACATACACTCATATGTACTAATCTCTATGCGTGTGCATGTCTATAACTATGTATTATGTATATTTGTGTGTGTATGTACACTCATATATACTTATCTCCATTTAGAGACATGCACACACACACAACACACACACACGCACACATGTGTTTGTTTGTATGATACATATATATACCCAACACACTCACATACACCCACATAAATGCACACTTAGAGATTTGTATATACACACACACACACACTCATATATACTGTGTTTGTGTGTGTACGTGTGTGTTTATGGTTGTGGGTATATATATACGTGTGTGTGTGTCTACAGTTGTGAGTATGTATATATGTTTGTGTGTGTGCCAACCGTATACAAATATATAAATATATATGAGTGTGTGTGTGTGTGTCCAATCGTATATAAATATATAGACATATATGTGTGTGTGTATTTGTATTTGTGTGCACACACAAATACAGATACACACAAACTCACACACACAAACACACACATATAGAGATAAGTATATATGAGTGTGTGGCACACACAGACACATGTGTTGAGTGTGTGTGTGATAACACATACCTATGTGCTATGCTAACACATATGTATTTGTGTGTGTGACACACACACATAGAGATTTGTATATAACATATACATGTTATTTACTAATCTATAGTATCTGTGTGTCGCCGCACACACAAACTCATACATACTGGCACAAATACACACGCGCACACACACACATGGAGATAAGTATATATGAGTGCACATATATATACTTATATCTATATGTGTGTGTGCATTGGGTATAGTTACTCATGTACACACACACATATATTTATCTGTTTAGATACAAATATATATATCTATACCCAACACGTGCACATATGTATACCCAACATGTGTGTGTGGGTATATATGAGTGTATGTGTGTGTGTATACTTACACTTATTTATATATGTGTATGCGCGTGTGTGTGTGGGTATAACACACGTATATATATACACAAACAAACACACACACATACATAGATATATATATACCAACACACACATACTCATATATACTAATCTTTATGTGTGTTGAGTATATATATTCACAATCGTATAAATCTCTACATGTGTTTGTGTGTGTGTGTTACTTACATATATGCACATGGACATATGTATATATATGTGTTTGTGTGTATGTTACTTATATAATCAATATGTGTATGTGTGCGAGTATGCATATATATGTGTATATGTGTATATATGAGTGTGTGTCAACACACACACACACCGTATATATACTCATGTGTGTGTATGTGTGTGTGTCACATAGATATACACACACAAACATACATGCATATAGGCACACACACTATGTATACGAACACACACACAAACACATATGTGTGACACACTAATATATACTAATCTCTATGTGTGTGTATTTGTGTGTCTTGTGTGTATGTCTATATATATATATATATATATATATGTGTGTGTGTGTGTGTATAATAACATATATGTGTGTGTCTATATATCTATATACGGTTCAGTAGTATATACCCACACTCACTCATATGTGTATCCTATATATAAGTCACACACACATGAAGATAATCATATATGTGTGTGTACGTCTGTATTTTACGGTGTGTGAGTATGAATACATGTGTGCATATACATAATTGTTTGTGTGTGTGTTTGTTGGGTATACATACTCACATTATGTGTATATTTGTATGTGTGTGCACACATAGAGATAAGTATATATATATTTGTGCATACAAACATAAGTATATATGAGTGTATGTATGTGTGTCTAGGCACACACACACACTTATATATACTAATATATATATACGCACACACACATAGAGATTAATATATATGAGTATGTGTGTGTATGTGTATGAGTGCACATATACATAGAGATTAGTATATATGAGTCTGTGTGTATTTCTATATGCATGTATGTAGAGACACACATACATACACATAGAGATAAGTATATATGTGTATGTGCATGTGTATATGTGTGTGTGAGTATGTATGTATATATATATATATGTGTGTGTGTTTGTGTGTATAAAACACATATGTGTGTGTTTATGTCTATGTGTGCACACACGTATGTGTTATATATTCATATGCATGCACACTTAGAGATAAGTATATAAGTGTGTGTGTGTGTGTGTGTGTGTGTGCATGTGTGTATGTTGGGTATACATACACACACAAACACATACGTGTGTGCATGTATAGCGAACACACACACACATGCACTCATATATATTTATCCTTATGTGTGTATGTGTGTGTTTGTTGAGTATACAAACACACACGTATGTGTTATCACACACATACATTGCACACACACACAATATATAGAATGTGTGAGTGAGTTTGTATACATATGAGTATATATAGACACATGTGTGTGCATATTATATAAACATATAGAAACACACACGTACATACACACATATAATATATAGACACACACACACACTCTAAGTATGTGGTGTATATATATATATATATATAGACAAACACACACAACGGTTGTGAGTATACATACCCAACACACATAGACACACATATACATACTCACATGTGTGTATGAATGTGTGTGTGTGTTGGGTGTCCATACTCACAACCGTATGTGTGCGTGTGCCTATCATACACACACATACACACACTCACTTAGACACACACACGTATGAGTTATCTCTATGTGTATGTGTGTCTATATTAATATAGATATACTTACTTACAACAAGCACACATATGTGTATGTGTGTCTATAAATATATATAATTATGAGTATATTTATATACATACTCACAACCATATATATATATATATACACACGCAAATAGATTAGTATATATGAGTGTGTGTGTGTGAGTGTGTATGTTGAGTATATATATATAAATCTGTGTGTGTGTGATATGAGATACGTGTGTGTCTAATATCTATGTGTGTGTGTTTGTGTGTGTGTGTGTGTGTGTCTATTAGTGCCTATATATATACACACACAGGGAGATAAAAATATATAAGTGTGTGTGTGTTTGTGTTGGGTATACATAGTCATAAGCGTATATAAATATATAGACACACACACACATATTGGGTATACATACTCAAATATATATATATATATATATACCCATGTGTGTGTGTGTGTGTGTATGTCTGTGTGTGCATATATATATACACATATAGAGATAATAATATATGAGTGTGTGTGTTTATGTGTGTGTTGGGTATACACACTCACAATCGTATATATATATACTCACAACCATATATATATATATATATATATATATATATATATATATATATATATATAAACACACATACACACACTCATATATAGTTATCTCCATGTGTGTATATATATAGAGGCACACACAGATATATATACATACAGACGCACACTCACACACACACACACTCACACACACACATGAATATATACTTATCTCTATATATATATATACTCATACCCAATACACACACACATTTGTGGGTGTGTGTCTATATATATAAATATATATATATATATATATATATATATATATATATAATTGATATATACATACATACTCACAACTGTATATAAATAAATAGACGCCCGTGGATGTGTTATGTTTATACATTCACACACACACACACTCATATGTACTCATATATATACATAAACTTAACTCTATATGTGTGTGTGTTTTGGGTATACATACACACAACACGTACACTCACACACACAAACACACATAAAGATTAATATATATGTGTGTGTGTGTGTGTGTGTGTGAGTATGTATTCCCAATGCACACACACACACACACACACACACACACACACACACACACACACAGATATACATATATATATACTAATTTTCATGTGTTTGTGTGTGTGAAAGTGTATCTGTGCATGTATATGTGTGTGTATGAGTATGTATACCCACAACTGTATATAAATATATAGACACACATGTATGTGTTATCACACACTCATCTATATATAGGCATACACATATATACTTATCACATATATGTGTGAACACACACACACACACACATAAAAATAAATATATATGAGTATGAGTATGTATACCCAATACACATGATCAATACACACACACACACACATATGTGTGTGCATATTTATATATATATATATATATATATATATATATATATATATATATATATATATATATATATATATATATATTTGGAGTATCTATATAACATGAATGTGTGTGTGTTTCTCATGTTTTTATATCTATATATATATAACACACTCATATTATATAGGGCTGGGTATACATACACACACACACACATAGAAATCTATATATACATGCACATAACACATACATGTATGACACACAACCATATATATATATTTGTATACATGTATATAACACATACATGTGTGTGTCTATCTATAAATATAAATATATATGGTTCTGATTATGGATACCCAACACACATATAGAGATTAGTATATATGAGTATGTGTGTATGTGTGCACACATACACACACTCATATACACTTGTCTCGCACACACACACACATAAAGATAAGTATAAATGAGTCACACACATACACACACACACACGTAAACACACACACACACACACGTAAACACACACACATAGAGATTAGTATACATGAGTGTGTGTATTTGTGTGTGAGTCTCTACATACATGCATTCAGACATAATGTATATATACCAAACACACATATACCATACACACACGACACACACAGACACACACAGACACACACATGGAGATTAGTATATATGGTTGTGAGTATGTATATAAACATACATACACACTCATATATAGTAATCTTTGTGTGTATGTGTATATATATTTATAATCACAACTGTATATATATATATATATATATATATATATATATATAGTGTGTGTGTAAGGTATATATATGTATATAGAGATACACACATGCACATAGATATATATACATAGGCACACACACACACACTCATATATATTAATCTCTATATATGCGTATTTCTGTGTGTGTGTGTGTATCTACATACATATAAATCTCATATATTAATATATACCAAACACACACATATACACACACTCATATATACACAAGCACACACAGACACTCACACACACACATATGTGTTACATACATGTCTATATATATATATATATAGGCACATACAGACGCACACATAAAGATTAGTATATATGAGTCTGTGTGTGTGTGTATGCATGTATATGAATATATAACACATACATGCATACACACACATACACACTCATATATACTAATCTCTATGTGTATGTGCATGTGCCTATATATACAGATATATATATGTGTATGTGTTTATATGTATCTGTGTTGAATATATATAAATATACAGATAAATATATATGAGTGTGTGTGTGTGTTTATGTTTGGGTGTGTGTGTGTGTATGTGTGTGTGTGTGTGTGTGTGTGTGTGTGTGTGTCTATACGGTTGTTAGAATACACACACATACGTATGTGTTATGTATGCATGTATCTTTATATTTATATGCGGTTGTGAGTATGTATAACCAATACACACATAACTATATATAAATAACACACGTAGACACACCACCTATGAGTGTGTGTGTTGGGTCACACACACACACACACACCTGCACATAACACACACATAGTATATATGATTATGTATATATGTGTGTTATCACATACTCATAATTGTACACACACACACTCATATATATTAATCTGTGTGTGTGTGTGTGTGTGTTTGTTTGTTTGTGTGTATATGTATGGTTATGAGTATGTGATGTGTATCTCTATGTATGTGTGTTTGTGTTTGTGTGCACACAACTATATATACTAATATCTATATTGATTGTGTGTGTGTGTGTGTTGGGAACACACCCACAAATGTAGACACACACACACTCATATATACTAATATCTGTATGTGTGTATGTGTATTGGGTATACAAACTCACAACCATATATATATATGCACACCAATATATATATATATATATATATATATATATATATATATATATATACATATACATATACACACACACACATATATTGTTGTGTGTTAGGTATACATACTCACACACACACACACACACACACACACACATACTCATATATACTTAACTCAATTTGTGTATATGTGTTATATAGTATATGCATGTATAAATATAACATATATGGGTCTACATACATGTATATCTATATACGATTGTATGTAAACCCAAATATGTATATCCAACACAAATACACACACATAACTATGTATACCCAATACGCATGCACACACACACATAGAGAGAGTATGTATATATGAGTTTGTGTGTGTGAGTATGTGTATATATGAGTGTGTGTGTGTGTGTGTGTTTATGTCTATATATATATATATATATACACACACATACTCAACACACACATAGTATACATACTCTTTCTTTATATGTGTGTGTATATATGCAAGTGTGTGTGTGACACACACACACTCATATAGACACATATGCACGCACATGAATATAAATATATGTGTGTGTTATATCTATGTGTTTTGTGTGTGTGTTGGGTACATATACTCACACACACACACACACACATATATATATGCACACACACACACACACACACATATATATACATATATATATATATATATATATATATATATATATATATATATGCATGTGTATACATAGAGATAAGCATATATGGGTATACGTAAGCACATACATAGGGATTAGTATATATATATACAACACACACATAGACACAAACATATATATCTGTATGTGTGTGTGTGTCAGACACACACATAGAGATAAGTATATATAACTATGTTGGGTATACATACTCACACACACACAGAGATAAGTATATATGAGAGTGTTGGGTATACATACTCACACATATATATAAACTCACACACACACACCTAGATATATATATATATATATATATATATATATATATATATAGGTGTGTGTGTGTGTGTGTCCATGTGTGTGTCACACACACATATAATGATAAGTATATTTGAGTGTGTTAAGTATACATACTCACATACATATATAATCACACCCACACACACATACACACACACATTCACACTCATATATACTAATCTCTTTATGTGTATTATAGACACACATACACACACACACACGTAGAGATTAGTATATAATATATAAACACCCACAAGTGTCTAGAGATTAGTATATATGAGTATATGTGTGTGTGTGTGAATATATATACCCATCTCTATGTGTGTGTGTGTCTATGAGTACGTATTATATATATCTGTGTGTGTGTGAGTGTGTTTATGTGTACACTAAGATATATTTATCTCCATGTAGAGACATGCACACATACACAACACACACATATATAAATAAGTATAAGTATAAATATATAGCACTCGCAATTGTATATCTATATATAGACTCACACATGTATGTATTATAAATATATATACATGTATAAATATATATATATATATATATATATATTTATACATACGTGTGTGTTTGTGTCGACATATAGTTATACTATTGTGAGCTTTATATATTTATACTTATACTTATCTTTATGTGTGTGTGTGGCTCGCTCTATGTGTGTGTATTTGTGTGTGTATTGGGTATACATAATAAGTATATATAGCACACACACACATAAAGATTAGTATATATGTGTGTGTGTGTTGGGTATACATACTCACAATCGTATATAAATAACATACAGACACACACAAATAAACACACATAGAAATTATTATGTATGAGTGTCTATACATATACATATGTGTTATCACACAATCATATCTTTATGTGTGTGTGATAACACGTATGTTTACCCAACACACACACACACATAAATATATAGTTGTACAGACGCACACACACACACACACACACACACACACACACACATATATATATATATATATATATATATCTGTGTGTGTGTGTATATGTGTGTATGTGTTGGGTTGTGAGTATGTATATATAAGTGTGTGTGTGTGTGTGTGTGTTGAGTATACATACTCATATATACTTATTTCTATATATACATACTGTTGTGTGTGTGTCTATATACTAATACTCAACATACACATACAAACACACACACAGAGATTATTATATATGAGTGTGTATGTGTGTGTCTTTGTTAGGTATTGGTATATAGGCACACACAAACACACACACACACATACACACATTCATATATACTAATCTTTATGTGTGTGTGCCTCTCTCACACTCCCTCTATATATATGAGTGTGTGTATGTGTGATACTATATATATATATATATATAAGGTTGTAAGTATGTATACCCAAAAATATATAAACACATACAAGTATGTGTTATATGCATGTATACATATATATACATATATACAGACACACGCACTCATATATACTTATACTTATCTCTATGTGTGTGTATGTGTGTCTCTACAGAAATGCATACCGACAAACTCATATATACTAATCTCTATGTGTGTGCATATAAATATATGGATACACACACATACATACATACACATATAGAGATTAGTATATATGAGTGCGTGTGAGTGTGTGTGTGTGTCTATATAAATATATACAGCACACACACACACATAGTCATATATACTTATCTCCACGTGTGTGTGTACACTATTGTGAATATGTATACCCAACATACACACACACACATAGAGATTAATATATACGAGTGTGTGTATGATATACTCATGTCTGTAAGGAGACACACACATGAAGATAAGTATATATGTCTGTGTGTGATAACACATATGTGGATGTATGTGTGTGACACACACACACATATATGAGTGTGTGTCTGTGGTGTGTGTGTTATACACACACAAACACATAACACATGTATATAACATATGAGTGTATGTACAAATAAACACAACTTATGTGTGTGTGTATATACGAGTTTATATAAACACACATGTATGTGTTATTTACAAACAGTGTCTATGTGTGTCTCTATGTGTATATTAGGTATACATACTCACAATAATATATATATATATATATATATATATATATATCTGAGTGTGTGATATATATACTCATATATACACACACATATAATATATATAGACACACACGCATGTATTATCACACACTCATGTATACTAATCTCTAGGTGTGTGTGTACGTGTGTTTGGGTGTGCCTCATACATAGACACATAGATATAAAAATACAAACACACACAAATATATATAATATAAATATATAACATACTCACAACAATATATATTTTGATTAGTGTATATATATAGACACACACACACACTCATATATAAAAATCTCTATTTTTGTGTGTGTGTGTGTACACACACATAGAGACACACATGCACATGGAGATAAATATATATGAGTGTGTGTGTGTGTCTGTGTGAGATCGTATAAGTGTTTGTGTACCACACACACACATGGAGATAAGTATATATGAGCATCTGTGTATATCTATTGACACACACACACACACATAGAGATAGCACCCACAAGTATGTATATATACCCACACACACCCAACACATAGAGATTAGTACATATACTTAAGGATATATACCCAACACACACACACACACACACTCATATATACTAATATCCAATAGATACACACACACATATGAGTGTGTGTGTGTGTCACACATAAACACACACATAGAGATAAGTATATATGAGTATGTGTATGTGTGTGTGTGTCTATATATATAGTTGTGAGTATTTATATAGACACACACGAACATAGAGATTAGTTTATATAGAGATTAATATATATGTGTGTGTGTGTGTATTGTGTGTTTGTGTGTGTGTGTTTGTGTGTGTATATGTGCGTCTGTATGTGTGTTATGCACTCATGTGGGTGTGTGTTGGGTACACACATGTATATATATATCCGTATGTGCGTGATAACACATATACGTGTGTATGTGTGGTTGGTATATGTATACACACACACACACACACTCGCATATATATGAGTATGTGTGTGTGCATACCCAATACACATACACACATACACACACACAAACTCATATATATTAATGTCTATACCCAACACATATAATATAGAGAGTATATATAAATAATCAAAATGAGTATGTACAAGCACCACACACATATGTTTTATAATAGAGACACAAGTATGAATTGGTATATAAATATATAGATATACACACGTATATGCTATATACATGTATGTGTTATCACACACACATAGATATATATATAAACATATGTGTTGGGTAACACATATGTCTATGTACACATATCAAATAAGTTTACTAATCCCTTTCTCACACACACACACATATGGAAATGTGTGTATCTATACATGTATATAACGGTTGTAATAATACATACGTGTGTATGTGTTATATATATACGGTTATGATAGACACACACAACACACATACACACACACACAGACTCACACACACACACATAAATAGAGATAACACATGAACACACATAAAAATGTGTCGGGTATACAGACTCATACACTCATATGTACTAATCTTTATGTTGTGCGTGTCTGTATTGGGTAGTTTGTGTGTGCGTGTATATCAAACACACAATACACACAGACACACACACACACACATGTATATCTAATACACACACACTCACTCATACATACTCATCATCACGTGTGTGTGACACACACACACACATACACACACACACACACCGTATATCTATGTATAGTCACACACACACACATTCATATATACTAATCTCTATGTATGTGTGTGTTTGTATCTATGTGTGTATACCGACACACACAATCACACACTCACACATGCTATATGAGTGTAAGTATGTATACTCTACACATATACATATAATCTCTATGTGTGTATGTGTGAGTGTGTGAGTGTGTGTGTGTGTGTCACAACGTATGTGTTATATAGACACACACTTACACACACTATGTGTGTGTTTAACACATACATTGTGAGTATGTATACACCTCCTTGTGTGTGTGCATGTATACCCAACACATACACACACACACACACACACACATACACACACACACACACACATGGACACACACCCACCCATAGAGATTAGTTATATACTTCGATATACAAACTCACAACTATATATATAGACACACACACACACACTCATATATATACGGTTTTACATGTATATATGAGTGTGAGTCACACACACATATGTGTTGGGCATACATACTAATCTCAATATGTTTATGTGTGTTTGGTATACATACTCCCACACACACACACACCCATACGAGTATGC
>JACERR010000113.1:90000-92500 GCA_016760335.1 Gastrodia elata
TGTCTATTTATATTGCCTGTGTGTGTGTGTTGGGTATACATGCACACACACAAGGAGGTGTATACATACTCACAACATATGTGTTAAACACACACACATAGTGTGTGTAAGTGTGTAGACATAACACATACATTGTGACACACACACACACTCACACACTCACACATACACACATAGAGATTATATATATATGTGTAGGGTATACATACTCACACTCATATAGCATGTGTGAGTGTGTGATTGTGTGTGTGGGTATACACACATAGATACAAACACACACATACATAGAGATTAGTATATATGAATGTGTGTGTGTGTGACTATATATAGATATACGGTGTGTGTGTGTGTGTGTGTGTCACACACATGTGATGATGAGTATGTATGAGTGAGTGTGTGTGTGTGTGTGTGTGTGTGTTAGATATACATGTGTGTGTGTATGTGTATGTGTATATTGTGTGTTAGATATACACGCACACACAAACTACCCAATACAGACACGCACAACATAAAGATTAGTATATATGAGTGTATGAGTTTGTATACCTGACACATTTTTATGCATGTTCATGTGTTATCTCTATTTATGTGTCTGTGTGTGAGTCTGTGTGTGTGTATGTGTGTTGTGTGTGTCTATCACAACCGTATATATATAACACATACACACATATGTGTTATCACAACCGTTATATACATATATAGACACACACATTTCCATATGTATGTGTGTGAGAGAGAGGGATTAGTAAACTTATTTGGTATGTGTACATATACATATGTGTTACCCATTACATCTGTTTATATATATATATATATATATATATATATATATATATATATATATATATATATCTATGTATGTGTGATAACACATACATGTATATAGCATATACGTGTGTATGTCTATATATTTATATACCAATTCATACTTGTGTCTCTATTATAACACATACGTGTGTGGTGCTTATACATACTTATTTTGATTATTTATATATACTCTCTATATTATATGTGTTGGGTATATACATTAATATATATGAGTTTGTGTGTGTGTATGTGTGTATGTGTATTGGGTATACACACACACACATACTCATATATATGCGAGTATGTGTCTGTGTGTATACGTATACCAACCACACACACACACGCATATGTGTTATCACGCACATACGGATATTTATATACATGTGTGTACCCAACACACACCCACATGAGTGCATAACACACATACAGACGCACACATACACACACAAACACACACACACAAACACAACACACACACACACACACTCATATATACTTATCTCTATGTGTGTGTGACACACTCATATATATTAATCTCTATATAAACTAATCTCTATGTGTGTGTGTCTATATAAATACTCACAAATATATATATAGACACACACACACTTAAACATACTCATATATACTTATCTCTATGTGTGTGTTTGTGTGACACACACATACACTCATATGTGTGTATGTATCTGTTAGATATTACTATATATGAGTGTGTGTGTGTGTGTGTGTTGGGTATATATGCTCAAGCATATGTACTAATCTCTATGTGTTGAGTGTGTGTGAGTATATATACATACTTGTGGGTGCTATCTCAATGTGTGTGTGTGTGTGTGTCGATAGATATACACAGATGCTCATATATACTTATCTACATGTGTGTGTGGTACACAAACACTTATATGATCTCACATAGACACACACACACACTCATATATATTTATCCCCATGTGCATGTGTGTCTCTATGTGTGTGTACACACACAAAAAAATAGAGATTTTTATATATAAGTGTGTGTGTGTGTGTCTATATATATACACTAATTAAAATATATACTGTTGTGAGTATGTTATATATTCATATTATATATATGTGTGTGTGTTTATATTTATATATCTATGTGTCTATGTATGAGGCACACCTAAATACACGTACACACACACCTAGAGATTTGTATATATGAGTGTGTGATAATACCTGCATGTGTGTCTATATATATTATATGTGTGTGTATATGTGAGTATATATATCACACACACAGATATATATATATATATATGATTGTGAGTATGTATACCCAATATACACATTGAGATACACATAGACACTGTTTGTAAATAACACATACATATGTGTCTATATATACTCATATATACACACACACATAAGTTGTGTTTATTTGTATATACACTCATATGTTATATACATGTGTTATGTGTTTGTGTGTGTGTATAACACACACACCACACATACACACACTCATATATGTGTGTGTGTGTGACACACACACACTCATGTATGTGTGTGTGTGTCACACACACACATCCACATATGTGTTATCACACATAGACATATATACTTATCTTCATGTGTGTGTGTGTGTGTGTGTCCTTACAGACATGCGTACAATATACACACACTCATATATATTAATCTCTATGTGTGTGTGTGTGTGTTGGGTATACATATTCATAAT
>JACERR010000114.1:0-12500 GCA_016760335.1 Gastrodia elata
ACACACACAAACACATATGTCTTATCACAAGCACAGGTATGTGTTATTACACACACACTCAACACATGTATTGTGTGTGCCACAGACTCATATATATTTATCTTTATGTGTTTTTGTTTGTGTGTGTGCATATAAATGCATACATACATATACACCCACTCATATATGTCTATATATTTGTATACGATTGGCACACACTCACACACACGCACTCATAGTGTTTATAAATTTATATACAGTTGGCACACACACACATACACACACACACACACAGATATATATATACATATATATATATATATATATATATATATATATACATACTCATAACAGTATACACACACATACACACACTCAAATAGATTGGTATATATGAGTGTGTGTGTGTGTGTGTGTATACTAATCTCTATGTGTGTTTATGTGTGTGTGTGTTGTGTATTTGTGTGCATGTCTCTACATGAAGAGAATATATATGAGTGTACACACTCACACAGATAGACGCAATACATAATCATAGACAAAAACATATAGAGATAGGTATATGTATTCATAATCGTATATATGTATATAGACACACACACAAACACACACACACATATAAATTAGTATATATGAGTATTGTGTGTGTGTCTATATATTTATTTATAGTTATGAGTATACACATACACAAATATATACTAATCTCCATATGTGTATGTTGATATACTAATCTCTATATGTGTGTATATATGAGTGTGTGTGTGGGTTTGAATATACATACGCTAATATATACTTATCTTTATATGATAAATACATATTATTATCTCTATGTGTGTGTGTGTTTAGTATACATATGCGTGTATGTGTGTACATATATATTTATATATAGTTGAGAGTATGTAAACTCAACACTCGCACACACATACTCATATATAATAATTTCTACATACGTGTGTGTGTTCATATATATGAGTATGTTGTATACGTGTGTGTATGTGTATACGTGTGTATACATGTGTATATGTGTATGTGTTGGGTATACATACTCATATATATATGTGTGTGTTATATAATATATAGATATAGACACATAGTATTACTATATATATATATATATATATATATACATATATATATATATATATATATATATATATATGGTTGTCACACACACAAATATATACTATAGGCACACACAGATAAACTCATGTATACTAATCTCTATGTGTGTATTGCCCAACACTATAAATATATCACACACACACACACACACACACACACACACACACACACACACATATATATATATATATATATATATATATATATATATATATATATATATATATGGATGTGTGGGTTCTCTATGTGTGCGTATTTGCCTATATAATACATACATGTGTGTGGGTATACATACTCACAACTGTATATAAATATATAGATACATACACACATATAGAGATTGGTATATAGCACATACATTTCCCGTATATATACACATATAGATGCATTTATATATATACTAAAAATCGTATATAAGTGTATATGGGTATACAGTTGTGCTGTATGTCTATTGTATATATACTAATCTCTATATGTTGGGTATATACATACATACTCATACTCATATATGTATGTGTACCCAACTCACATACACACATACACATAGAGATTAGTATATATGAGTATGTGTGTTGGGTACATATATAGAGAACACACATATATATACTTATCTCCTTATGTGTGTGTGACTCATATATACAGGCACACACATATGAGTGAGTGTGGGTATACATACTTAACTGTATAAAAATATAGAGACACACCCATGTATGTGTTATCATACACACACAGATATATAAATATATACATATATAGACACACACAACACACACACACAAACACACACAAACACACACACAAGGAGATACAGGCACACGCATATGTATGTGTGTTTGTATTTGTGTTGGGTATACATGAGTGCATGTGTTTGTATCCATATATGTTTGTGTGTGTGTGTGTGTGTGCGTGTCTATGTGACACCCACAAATACACACACATGAGTATATATATGGTATGTGTGTGTGTCTTGACACACACTCATATATACACATATACACATACACACACACACATATACACATAAAGATTTATTTAAGTAACACACACACAAACACACATATATCCTATCTCTACGTCTATATATGTAAGTAACACACATACATACACACATAGAGATTTATACGGTTGAGAGTATATATACCCAACACACATAAGATTAGTATATTTGAGCATGTGTGTGTTGGTATATAATATATATATATATATATATATATATATATATATATATATATATATATACCCACACACACACACACACACATATTGGGTATACATATATGTGTGTGTTGGGTATAAATATATATTTTATATATATATTGAAAAATATATATGTGTGTATGCATGAGTATATATACCCAACACACACACACATAAACACACACACATAGAAATTAATATATATATACATATATATGTGTGTGTGTGTGTGTGTGTGTGTGTATTTGTGTGTGTGTGTTATATATATATTTATATATGGTTATGAGTATGTATATCCAACACACTCATATATACTGATCTCCATGAATATGTGTGTGTATATATTTGTGTATGGGTATACATACTTATGTGGTATACCTACTTACACATTCTTAGCATGTATATATATATATATATATATATATATACTCACACACACATGCTATATACTATGTGTATATGTGTCTGCAATCGTAGGTGTGTGATAACACATACGTGTGCGTTTGTATACCTAATACACACACATAGAGATAAATATATTTGAGTGTGTGTGTGTGTGTGTTGGCTATACATACATATATGTATGTGTTATGTGTATGTATACTCAACACACACACACATACACTCATCTATACGTATCTCTATGTATGCATGTATATGAATATATAACACATATGTGTGTGCACACACAAACATAAACACACGGGTATGTGTTATATACACATACACACACACACACAAATACACATACATATATACATACATACTCACACACACACACACACTCATATATAATTATCTCTATATGTGTGTGTGTGTGTGTGTCTTTACATATAGGCATACTGTGTGTATGCACTCATATACACACACACACACACTCAGATATACTCATCTCTATGTGTGTGCACTTAGACACACACACATACACTAATATATATTAATCTGTGTGTGTGTGCGTATATATATAAATATATATTAGTATATATGAGTATGTGTGTGTGCCTAGATATAGATACTCACACTCTGATATCTCCGTGTGCACAGATATAGATACATATACTTATCTCTATATGTATACATACAGACACAAATCCATGCACATAGAGGATATGAGTGTGAGTATGTATACCCAACAAACACACACACACACACACACACACAATTATGTAAAGACACACATATATTTAGGCTCACACACCGTATAGCACATACAAACACACTCATATATACTTATCTCCTTGTGTGTGTGTGACTCATATATATAGGTACACACATATGAGTGAGTGTGGGTATACATACTCAACCATATATAAATATATAGACATACACACGTATATGTTATCACACACATAGATATATATATATATACTCACACACACAACACACACATACAAATACACGCATATAGAAACTAATATATATGAGTGTATCACACATATATGTCTGTGTGTTTATTGGGTATACATGAGTGTGTGTGTCTGTATCCATATATGTTTGTGTGTGCGTGTGTATGTCTATGTGACATACACATACACACACATGAGTATATATACGGTGTGTGTGTGTGTCCTGACATAGGCTCAAATATACACATATACACATATACACACACACACACATATACAAATAAAGATTTATATAAGTAACACACACACAAACACACATAGATTTATACGATTGTGAGTATGTATACCCAACACATATAAAATTAGTATATATGATTGTTTGTGTGTTGGAATATATATATATATATATATATATATATATATATGTATATATATATATGGATGTATGTGTGTGTGTGTGTGTCTCTATGTGTTATACCCACACACACATACACACACACACACATACACTCATATATACCCCCCACACACACACACATGTTGGGTATACAGATGTGTGTGTGTTGGGTATTGATATATATATATATATATACATATATATTTATATCTATACAGACAAATATATGTGTGTATGTGTGTGTGCATGAGTGTATATACCCAACTCTCACACACAAACACACACACATCGAGATTAATATATATGTGCACTTATATATACATATCTCCATGCGTGTGTATTTGTGTATTTGTAGGTGTTAGGTATATCTCCATATATGTGTGTGTGTGTATTTGCGTGTTTGTATATTTGTGCACATTAGGTATATATACATATCTCCATCTATATGTGTAGATGTTTATGTGTGTATGGGTGTGTATATACATAACACATGCGCACACACAAATGAGTATGTGTCATGTATATGTTTACACACGCACACACACAGATATATATATATATATATATATATATTAATCTTTATGTGTTTGTCTGTAGAGTGTGTGAGCGTGTTGGGTATATATATATAACACACACACTCATATATACTAATCTGTATGTGTGTGTGTGTGTGTATGTTTATAAATATATATAGTGTGTATGTGTGGACACACACACATGCAAATATGCACACACACACACACATACACAAACACACACATTGGGTATACATACTCACAACACACTCATATATATGCTGTGAGTATATATACCTAGTCATTCCTATAGATATAAGTATATATGAGTGTGTACATGTGTCACATTATTTGAGTGTGTGTGTGTGTGTGTGTGTGTTGAGGCATGTGTGAGTGTGTTACCCAACATGTGTGTGTGATATATATAAGACACACACACACACATTGAGATCAGTATACATACACCCATTACATATATTAATCTCTCATATATACAAATCTCTATGTATGTGTGTTTTTGTGGGTCACTCATATATACCATTCACACTCACACACACACTCATATCTACTTATCTTTATGTGTATGTGTGTGTGTGTATTGGGTATATATACTGACAACCGTATATATATAAGACACACACATAGCTAACATATACATGCGTGTATGTGTGTTGGGTATACATAATTTATATGAGTGTGTGTTATATATATATATATATTCACATACACATACACAAACAAGCACACATATATATAGATTAGTATAAACGAATGTGTATGTTTGTCTGTGTGTGTGTGTGTGTGATGACACACATGCACACATAGAGATAAGTATATATGAGTGTGTGTGTATTGTGAGAATGTATGCAGATACTCACAACCATATATATATATAGACACACACATACTAACACACACGAACACTGATATATACTAATCTTTATGTGTGTCTGTTTGTGTATATATGTGTGTGTTTATATATATATATGATTGTGAGTATATGTATACACACTTACACTAAACACAGACACACACACACATAGAAACAAGTATGTATGTGAGTATGTCTACCCAACACACATACACACACACACTCACGTATGTGTTGGCTATGTGTGTGTCTTATATATATATACAGTTGTGAGTATGCACAACAGTATACACATAAACTTGTAACCAACACACACACATAGGGATCACACACACACACATATACTAATCTCCATACGTGTGTGGTATATGTGTGTGTGTGTGTGTATTTGTGCCTGTATATATGAGTTTGTGTGTGCAACACACACATACTAGAGATTAGTATATAAAACATACAAGTTATACACTAATCTCAATGTGTGTGTCACACACACGAACACATATTTGCTATCACAGCACACAGATATATGTTATCACATACACACTCAACACATGTATCTGCATGTGCCACATACTCATATATATTTATCTCTATGTGTATGTATTTGTGTGTGTGCACATAAATATACACACACATATACGCATACTCATATATGTCTATATATTTATATATGGTTGTCACACACTCATAGATATCTATATAAATATATACAGTTGGCACACACACACACACACACACAGATATATATATACTCACAACCGTAGATACATACATACACGCACTCAAAGAGATTAGTATATATGAGTGAGTGTGTGTATATATTAATCTCTATGTGTGTTTATGTGTGTGTGCGTGTGCTGGGTATATATATGTATCAAATATATGAATGCATATGTGTGTGTGTGTTGTGTGTGTGTGCATGTCTCTACATCAAGAGAATATATATGAGTGTACACACTCACACAAATAGACGTAATAGATAATTATAGACACACACACACATAGAGATGGGTATACATATTCACAATTGTATATATGTATATAGACACACGCACAAATACACACACATATAAATTAATATATATGAGTGTGTGTGTGTCTATATATTTATATACAGTTGTGAGTATACACACATGCTAATATATACTAATCCCCATATGTGTATGTTTATATATTAATCTCTATATATGTGTATATATGAGTGTGTGTGTGTGTAGGCTTGGGTTTACACACTCATATATACTTATCTCTATATGATAAATATATATGATTGTGAGTATGTTTACCATATATAAACTAATTTCTATGTGTGTGTGTTTATGTGTGTGTGTGTGTATGTTTAGTATATATATATATGTGTGTGTGTGTGTACATATATATTTATATATAGTTGTGAGTATGTAAACTCAACACACACACACACACTCATATATACTAATTTCTAAATATGTGTGTGTCTGTGTTTATATATATGACTGTGTTGTATACGTGTGTGTGTGTATGTGCGTGTATGTGCATATACATGTGTGTGTGTGTGTTGGGTATACATACTCATATATATGTGTGTGTATTATAAAAATATATAGATATGGACACATAGTATACATACTATATATATATATATATATATATATATATATATATATATATATATATGGTTATCACAAACAAATATATATTATTGGCACACACAGATAAACTCATGTATACTAATCTTTATGTGTGTGTGTGTTGCCCAACAAATATATTACACACACACACACACACACACACACACACACACACACACACATATATATATATATATATATATATATATATATATATATGAATGTGTGTGGGTTCTCTATATGTGTGTATTTGCCTATATAACGCATACATGTGCATGGGTATACATACTCAGAACCGTATATAAATATATAGACACACACACACATAGAGATTGGTATATAGCACATACGTTGCTCATATATATACACACATAGATGCATATATATATATATATATATATATATATATATACTCACAAACATATATAGGTATATATGGGTATACGGTTGTGTTGTATGTATGTTGTATATATAGTAATATCTATATGTTGGGTATATTCATACTCATACTCATATATATATGTATACCCAACACACACACACACACATACACATAGAGATTAGAATATATGTGTGTGTGTTGGGTACACACATAGAGAACACACACACACACACAGACTTATAAATACTAATATCTATGTGTTATATACATATATAGATACACACACGTATGTGTTATATGACATGCACATATTATATATAGACACACAAACACACAAAATATATACTAATGTATATTCAACACACACACACAAAAGGATATTAGGATACTATTTATGTATGTGTTTGTGTGCTGGGTAGACATACTCACAACTGTATAAAATTATATAGGCACGCACAGTGTGTGTGTGTGTGTGTGTGTGTGTGTTATGTGTGTGTGTGTATGTGTGAGTGTGTGTGTGTGCATGCACACACTCATATATACTTATCTCCATATGTGTGTGTTTCATGTATACCCAACACACACACACACATAAACATAACTGTATATATATAGTTATGAGTATGTATACCCAACACACATATAGATATATATTCATAGCCATATACACACACGTAATCTATATGATGTATATATATAGAGATAAGTATAATTTCACAACTGTATATATATATATATAGACACACACACACACACACATATATATACTTATCTCTATATGTGAGTGTGCATGTCTCTACAAACACACAACACTCACTTATATTGTGTTTACATACTCAAAACCATTTATATATCTATGAGTATGTATACCCATAGAGATAGGTATATATGTGTGTGTGTGAGTGTGTGTGTGTGAGTGTGTGTGCGTTATCTATTTATATATATCACACATATATATACACACAAACACACACACTCATATATACTTATCTCCATGTGTATATGTGTGTGTGAGTTGTGTGTGTGTGTCTATATATACACACACATACACACATATAGAGATAAGTATATATGTGTGTGTGAGTGTGTGTGTTGGGTATACATATGTATATATGAGTGTGTTGGGTATACATACTCACAACTGTATATATATATACATACACACACACACTCATAAATAGGTATATATACCCAACACAAACACACACACTCATCTATACTTATCTCTATATGTGTGTGTGTATATATATATATATATGAGTATGTGTATGCGTGTGTGTGTGTGTATACTGACACACACACACACATAAAGATAAGTATATATGAGTGTGTGAGTGAGTGTGTGTGTGTGTGTGTGTGTGTTTATACACACACACACATATAGAGAGGGTATCAATGAGAGTGTATGTGTGTATGTTGGGTATACATACTGACGTATGAGTGTTTGCGTGTCTATATAATTATATGAGTGTGTGTGTGGTTGTATGTATACCAAACACACACACATATACACACATACACACATGCTCATGTATACTAATCTCTATATAATACACATACAGACACACATGCTAATATATATAGTTATATACATTTGTGAGTATGTATATATAAGTGTGTGTGTGTGTGTTACATACTCGTATGTGTGTGTGTGTGTATGTGAGTATGTATACCCAACACACATACACACAGTGAGATTAGTATGTATACCCAACATAGATGTGCGTGTGTGTGTACATACTTACACTCATATATATATATATATATATATATATATATATATATATATATATATATATATATATATATATAAAACTGTATATATATGAGTGTGTGTGTATATATATATGGTTGTAAGTATATATATTGAAGTATATATCTAATCTCTGTGTGTGTGTGTCTCCATGTACGTGTGTGTATGTGTATATGTGTGTGTGTGTGTATGTGTTATATAGATACAAATTGTGTGTGTAAGTGTGTGTTTAAATAGCATATACGTTATGACACACACACATAGAGATTATATATATGTGTTAGACATACATACTCACACTCATATATCATGTGTGAATGTGTGCTTGTGTGTGTGGGTATACACACACAGACACACATACACACACAAACAAACACACATAAAGATTAGTATATAAGAAGTGTGTGTGTGTGACTATATATAGATATACAATATGTGTGTGTGTGTGTGTATCACACACATGGAGATAAGTATGTCTGACTTTATATGTGTGTGTGTGTCACAATGTATATACCCATACACATTCATACACATTCACACACTCATATATACTAATCTCTTTGTTGTATGTGTGTGTGTGTATTTGTATTGAGTAGTTTGTGTGTGTGTATACTAAACACACGTACACACTCATATACTTATAAGTTTGTGTGTTGGGTACATAGAGATTATTGTGTGTGTGTGTGTGTGTGTGTTATGTCTTGGGTATACACACACACAAATTATCCAACATAGTTACACACATAATATAGAGATTAGTATATATGAGTGTATGAGTCTGTATACCCAACACATTTTTATTTGTGTGCGTATATCACAACCGTATAGATATATAGCATACACACGTCTGTGTTATCACAACTGTTATATAAATTTATAGACACACACCTCCATGTGTGTGTGAGAGAGAGAGATTAGTAAACTTATTTGGTGTGTGTATTCAGACATATGTCTTTCCCAACACATATGTCTATATATATATATATATATATATATATATATATATATGTGTGTGTGTGTGTGTGTGTGTGTGTGTGTGATAACACATACATGTATATAGCACATACATGTGTATATCTATATATTTATATACCAATTTATATCTGTGTGTGTGATAACATATATGTGTGTGGTGCGTATACATACTCATTTTGATTATATATACATACTCTCTATATTATATATGTTGTGTATAGAGATTAGTATATATGGGTGTGTATGTATGTGTTGGATATACACATACACACACACTCATATATATGTGAGTGTGTGCGTGTGTCTGTCTGTCTATATATATATATATATATATATATATATATATATATATATATATATATTTACATACACATGTGTGTGTATGTGTATATATATGTATAAACACACACTCACATAGACACACACTTACACACTCATATGTGTGTGTGTGTATCAGACTCACATAACATATACATGAATACAGACACAGACTCATGTGTGTGTGTATTAGGTATACACACACACACAGATATATAAATATATATATATATATATATATATATATCAGTATGTGTGTGTGATAACACATATGTGTGTGTGTGAGTATGTATTCCTGCCACACACACACACATATCTGTTATCATGCTCACATAGATATATATATTCATGTGTGTATACCCAACACATACCCACATAAGTGTGTGTGTGTGTCTGTATGCATGTATGTAGACACACACACACATACAAGCACACACACATACTGTATATATGAGAGTATATATACCCAACACACACACACACATACAAACACACACATATACCGTATATATAAAAGTATGTATACCCAACACACACAGACACACACACACACACTCAACACACGTAAGGATAAGTATATACACACACACACATAACATATATACAGACACACACACACACACAAACACACACACACACACACACACACTAATATTCTTATCCTTGTGTGTGTGGCACACTCATATATACTAATCTCTAGATAAATATTAATTTCTATATGTGTGTGTGTTTATATAAATATAGACAACTATATATATATATATATATATATATATAGACATACACACACACACTCAAATATACTTATCTTTATATATGTGTTTGTGTGTGAGACACACACACACACTCATATGTGTGTGTGTGTGTATTAGAGATTAGTATATATGAGTGTGTGTGTGCGTGTGTATATATGTTGGGTATATATACTCAAGCATATGTACTAATCTTTATGTGTTGAGTGTGTGTTAATATATATACATACATGTGGGTGTCTATCTTTTTATGTGTGTGTGCTATAGATACACACACACGCACTCATATATACTTGTCTCCATATATGTGTATGTGTGCACAAACACTTATACGATTACACACACACACCCACACACTCATATATACTTATCTCCATATGTGTGTGTATTTTTGTGTGTGTGTGTACACATACACACAAACACATTAAGATTAGTAAATATGAGTGTGTGTGTATGTGTGTCTATATATATTGACTAATTAAAATATATACTATTGTGAGTATGTTATATATTCATATTATATATGTGTGTGTTTGTATTTATATATATATGTGTGTACACTGTATGAGGAACACCAACCACACGCACACACACACCTAGAGATTAGTATACATGAGTGTGTGTGATAACACATGCGTGTGTGTGTCTATATATATTTTATATGTGTGTTTATATGAGTATATATATCATACACATAGATACACAGATATATATGTGTGTGTATATATATGTGTGCATCTCACACTCATATATATATATATAATACATGTGTCTGTGTGTGCTGGGTATACACACTCACAACTAGCATATCTATATATACATATATAGATATATAAGTATATATATACACACACGCACGTATATGTTATCACACACACACAGATAAATATATAGAGCATGTGTATGAATATATAACACATACATGTGTGTGTCTATATATTTATATATAATTATGAGTATGTATACCAACACACACATAAACAAACACAAATATACGCACACGTATGTGTGTTGGGTATACATACTTACAATCGTATGTGTGTGTACATATGTGTGTGTGTATTGGATATAATACTCAAAACCGTATATAAATATATAGACACAAACATATGTATGATATCATCATATACATGCTTTATATATTTATCTGTGTGTGTGTGATAATACATGCATGTGTGTCTATATATTTATATATCTATATATGTATATATAAATATATGGTTGTGAGTTCTATATATACATATATGAGTGTGTCTCACACTCATATATACTTATCTCCATGT